>VZTI01003647.1:788339-944003 GCA_013397865.1 Struthidea cinerea | reverse complement strand
AAAAAAAAATAAAAAAAAAGGCAATTGGAAGATTAATGACAATTGGAATTAATTCCAGTGGCCCATCAACCACTACTCAGCCTTAAAGGAACACTGAAGGGAAAAGAAGCTTCAATGAACAGTTCAAATATGAATTAATTCACAGTTTAACATAAAAACTGTTTGGGAATCATTAATCATAATTATTTTATGGCAGAAAGTGTGTTATCTTCTAAGTCAGTTTCTCAGTGGAAATTTGAAGACGAGTTTAAAGACAAGCAAGCAACACTTTCCTCCTGCACTTTAAAGGAAACAGAGGATGCTTTTTTCATGGTCCATACAAAAATACTGGTTCTCGGGTTGAAGTGTCTGAACTGTCTTCCGGTGTTCTCCTTTTGAACTGGAGAAGTTGTCTGTGGCTTTGTTTGGCTCTGAACTCTTCCCTGCCTGGGACTCGCGAAGCTGCCGAGAGCTCAGCTTACGGATAAAAGGCTTGAGCTGCATCTCCTGCAGTAACATTCCCGAATTCTGATGGATCACCAGTGCTGGAGTGGGGCCTCCACAAAGGGCTGGTCCTGCCAGGAGAGGGGGGAGCTCAGAGGGAAAACATTTCTTCATATCAGGCTGACTTGCAGCTTTGAGGAGTCAGAGAAGAGATTCTGAAATATCAAAATGTGTCGTTTTGATTAAAAAGACAATCAAAACAAGTCCTGTTTCAGAGGTTAAAAGAAATTCAGCTCCTTACTCTGATTTGGAATGCAAATATTTTCATGTTTGAATTTTTTTCTGACCCAGAAATTTTGAACTTAATTCAACTTCTGTTACAGCCTGGCAAAAATCTCCAGTGCCCTGGATTATTCTGTTCATTACAGAGAAATGTTAAATTAAAATGAGAATGGCTTTGGTTTATCCAAATGAGAAATTCTTCATCAAAGTTTGCTCTCAGAGCAAACCATCAATGTGAGGGCTTTCCAATATAGGTCCATTCCCTCTTTGAAAATGCACTTAGACCAAGAAACATAACCCAGATTGTGTTACCCTTCCCCTGCAGCAGCCTGGGAGAAGCGTGCCTGTTCAGCAGGCAGAGGAGCAGCAGATGGAGAGGCTCTGGGCTGTGTATTCAGTTGAGTCCTTGTCTGTCTTACGGCTTTTGGGCAAATAAATCACTGCTACTTTCTTCGTTTGCGGAGTGCAAGTAATAGACCTTAACTCCGAGGAGTGCTTAATGGACTGATCTTTCTGCAGACGTTCGCTCCTGCCACAGAAACAGAAAAACAGCAATGTGCAAAGCCGGATTTCAGCTTGTTTTGTTTAAGCTTGTTAGTTTTGGGGTGGGATTTAAAAACCTACTCGGTGTGGTTTGGGTTTTATTCCCCCATGCAAGCCTGTGCCAGCTTCATCCCAGCTGGAGGTGAACTTTCCTTGGTAGAAATCTCCCAGTCTTAATTTTCTTTAGTTACATCAGAGAAAAAAAAAAAAAGGTGTTTAACAAGTAAGCAGTAGAAGGTAGTTTCCTGTTGATGTTTCCAGTAGTACAATGTAATAATAGATTTTAGAAATCATTAGTTCTCCACTTTTTTTTGGGCAGCAGAGGAGGGTCTGTGCTGTCTGGAAGGAGATTGCTGTCTGGGTATCTTAGCAGCTGGTACAACATTTGTGGCACTGGGGGAAACATCCATTGCACCTCCTGCAGTTGTTATAGGGAGCATGGGAAAGCTGGCCCAGGGAGAGCTTCCTTAGAGCCCCGGAGTTCACAGGAATTTGTCTGAGATCAGCGGAGAGATGGAAAAAATTACAGGTGTGGTGAATAGAGGGATCATCTCTTGCTCTCTGCTCTTCCCACAACTTGTGATGCTGTTCTTGCTGGGCAGAATAAAGTTTGGGATGAGGTTTTTATCGGGAAGGTTGGAAAAATGCCAGTTTTTAGCTGTGTCTCTCCAAAGTGACTGCTATGGATCGTAAAGAATGTAAATTAAGAGCATCCTGCCGCCATTCCTGCCACCACAGCTGCTCCGTGTGCAGCACCACTCTGGATGGAGGAGAGGGCTTTTGGCTTTTAAACTCTAGGTTGCTGTTTTGATCCTGGGTAGCCTCTGAAAGGCCCTGCCCTCTGACAGCTCTCCTGTGGCCTGTGTGGGAATGATTTATTGGCTCCTGTAGCCTCATTTTAAAATAAACACACCTCTTCAGTTTTGGTCTGTGTTCAGTTCAGCTCTGACCTGGGATTTTACCTCTCTATATGGGTTTTTTGCTTTTTAAAGTATGTGTTGCACCTTAATTTCCTGCTGTTCCTGCTCCTGCAGATGGATGGCTGTGCTCAGCACAGGCACATTCAGCTTCTGGAACCTCATGGAAGTCGCTGCCTGGGGTTGCCTTCACGCAGCAGGTGAAAGTCTATTACAGCTCTGGCCAGGGAGCTGCAGATGACTTTGTGTCGCTGTTCTTGCTTCAGGTGAAACAAGAGCCTGCTCAAGCAGTGAGAAAGGCATTTTTCCTTGTGTGCAGAAGCCTAATGCAAACAAGTGGCTGTGTCGTGAGAGCGAACAGGAATCATCAGTCTTGGGGAGATGTGGGCTGAGAGAACTGAGCTGTAGCTTGGATGAGGTGTGGGGTAGGAATGCGTCTGTAACGCACCATAGGAAGCTTCCTGCTGCAATTTGCAGCTTGGGAACTCTTCCTTGGATTCTTTGGGAGAGGACTAGGCCAGGCACTGCTCATTCCAGCCACTTCTGAGCTCTGAATTCCATTCAAGAGCCCAGAACAACCTTGTGTTTCCTTGAAAACACTGCCCCGTGCTGAATGGGAATTCACTCCCCCACTAGCATCTCACCAGCTGCCGTCAGGAAAATCAGGTTTCAGACACAGGGAATGCCTGCTCTATATTCTACTTGCACTTCCAAGAACTTCCCCCTTTTAATGGCCAGCTTGGGCTTTATGAGCTCCATATGCTTATGTAGACTGTCTAGAAGCTTTTAGACTTGTGAGGAGGCACTCATGAGCTAAATTTGGAGCCATTAAACCACAGCTCTTCTCCTGAGAGAAATTTTCCCGAAACAAAAATGGGATTTGATCAAGATGTTCCTGTTTGCATTGCAGCTTTCATTCTCTGGGGGGTTGTTTCATTAACATGTGACATTCGCTGCGGGTTTGGAGAGGTGATATTGAAAATGGAGGTAAAGGAAATAGGGCAGATATAACATTCCTGTATTTGCTGGGAAGGAACTGGGCATTAAAGGGATGGGGCACTAAAAGATGGAGAGGAGCTTGGTGGGGTTATAGTGAGAGAGAGGCAGCAGTTCATGTTTGGAGAGTCCTGCACCTTAAAAGCATTTTGAGTCCTTTTCTCTGATTTTAGGGCATTGAACTGGGAGGAGCTGGTTCTTGAGGGGTCCAAGGTCCTTTCCTTCCCAGATGGGAAATTATTGAATAATAAAATTGTTGAGGTTTTATGGTGTCTCTAGAGATCCTTAAATATTTTCTCTGTCCTCAAAGCAGGGTCAGTTGGAGCAGGTTGTTTTGGGCCTTGTCTAATTTTAAATATCTCCAAGGATGGAAACTCCACAGCTTTTATGGGCAAATCTGTTTTAGTGTCCAGTCAAGGTTGTGCTAAAAATTAATTCTTATGTTTAAATGGGAATAACAGCATTTCACCTTTTCCTCTTCTTGTCCTTTCAGTGGACACCAGCGAGGAGAGTGTTCCTCCATCACCTCTGTTCCCTCCTCTAGGTGAGTCAGCTGTGCCTGTGACACTGCTGCTCACAGCAGTCCCTTTAGCACAACTTCTTGGTGTCTTTATCCCCTCTTGATATTTTGCCTAAATCTCTCTTTTCTTCCATTTACCTGTTGTCACATTCACAGGCTCTCAGACTTCCTCTCACCATTAGCTCACCTTTGATTTCTTTTACCCTGCTGTTGGCACAGGGCTGAAACCAGACTCTTGTATCTCCCTCATGAACACCTGCTTCATTTTTGTTAAACTGGTGGTCAGATCTGAAATCTGAAAGATATAAGTAAACCTGTGGTAACTGATGTGTTAATGCATGAAAGTGTGGGTGGGGATCAGTCACACCTAGATGAAAATCTGGAGCCAATTTATGATGGGAATTAAAGGCCATTTAAATGCTATAACAATAATCAGAGTGGTTGGGATCCTAAAGCTCCTCCTTTGGGGAGATAGGAGAGAGTTCCCACACAAGAATTTCTGCTTTATCTTCTCCACCCTTCCCCTAACAAAAATTTCTTTACTAGCATCTATGTAAAAAGATTAAAATTGCATTTTAAATAATAATCGAAATTCAAATCTTTATTTCCTTTAAAAGCACTGCCTAAATAAACCTGGGTACTTTAGAGCTGTGACATTACTTCAGAGCTTTGGGTGCATTATCTCGGCGACCTTTGTGAGCTGTTATTAACAGAGCTGCACAGGTTCCCAGAGGAGCAGTTGCAGTTCAGGAGGAGAGGGTTAGGATGAGGACACAAATCACAGAGCTCCAACTCCTCAGTCAAAAAACTGGTAAATAAAGTAACTGCTCAGAATAAATAAGGAGGGGGAAAGCTCTCCCATCCTTATTTTTACTATAAAGTGCAAAATAACTGTTTTCTTGCATGTCACAGCACATCCAAAATATCTGAGAATGATTAACCCTTGCTGTCCCTGGCAGGTCAGAAGGCTCCAGGAGCATTTTCTGCAGCTGGCAAAGGCAGGCTCACAGCTCTGACCTGCCAGATTTAACCTGGGAAAAAGCCCACAAATGGCAGAAGTGCTGCTCATCTGTAGATCCCTTCCTGTGTGTTATACACCTACTCCCTGAAAAATCTCCTTCTGCTCTTCTGTCCTTCGCTAGGATAAATAAGTTGGTGGTAGAGTCATTTTTATTGGCCAGATGTGCCCGAACAGCTGGAGCTGCCTCACTGCTGCTATGTCAATGCCTTTCCCACTGATTGGGTTTTTTCCCCGTTCATATTCCCATTATGGCATATTTTTAGCTTAATTAGCAGCAGTCCTTAATCTGCCTTTTTTTTTTTTTCCTTGGCATTTGGAGGCTGCAGGAGAGGCACTGGGGAGGGTAACGGGTCTCTTCCCAACTTCAGCACAGTTGGCAGTGCTGAGTAGTTGATGCTGAAGAGCCACGGAAATAAACTCTGTAAATGATGCTCTTTGCTTCTCAGGGTAGGCTTTTCCTGTTTTCCAGGTACTTTCTCAGTTGTCCATAGCCTGTGCACGTCTGGAGTCAGGAACAGCAAAGTCAGCAGAGACTCCAGACGTGCACAGGCTATGTACAACCATCTTTGGTAAAATGAACCTAAATCAAAGGCACTGCGTTTTCCATCACGATTTACAGCAGTTATCTGTCATCCTTAGTGCGTTGTTTCCAGCTCTGTCCAACACTCATTCCTTACGAGCACCAAGCTCCTCCCAGCAAGGCAATACTTTGGATTAAATAATCCTGTCATGATCTGCTTTCTCCAAGTGTAAATCTGAGTGCGAATCTGTATTTTCCTATCGATATGCTACGAGGAAAAAAGGATATTTATGCCATTCTACTTTGTCAGTGTTAGGTGCAACCAATTATTTCAGCTGATGGATCTACTTAGTCTCTAGGAGCTGGAGCTCTTTGATATCTAGTGCAAGTATTTGCCACTTTCAGTGCTTTACATCTTCAAAGCGCTGTATAAACACCTAATTTAGTACAGAACCCACTAGGGAAGGTAAATAAATGAAGAATGTACAAACTTTGACTTGGAGGACTAAAAGGCCTTTCGGGGAGTTGATGGAGAGTTACTCTTGCTTTACACAGTGTGTAGTTTATGCCAGTGCTGGTTTGTACCTGCATATTGCCTGTAAGGGACACCTCTGGTCAGATGATGAGATTTAAACCTCATCCCACCCTCCTTCACCTTACTCTCAGCCACTCCTTTTATCCATGTGAAACACCTCACTTGATCCCCTGCTAAATACAGTGGGTATTCCGGGAAGGGCATTTGCTGGCCCGCGAATTTCCAGCTGAACCAAGCAGAGCAGTTGGCCTTGGAGCTTTTAAAGGCTCTTTCCAACCTAAATGATTTTATGATTCAATGAAAAGGCAAAGGTTTCATCTTAAAAAATTTCACCGCTGATCTTGTACCCAGTTTGTGTCCTGAGTGCCCTTTACCTGGTTTTGTCAGTTCCAAGGTGTCTGGTTCATGGTGCTTTGTTACTGTGCTGAATGAAAGGTCCTAAGGAGCCTGGGGCTTATTTCCAGTGTACAGTAAATACATTTTCAGAGTCAGATCTGAGAGTAAGTCCGGGCATCTGGAATAACAGTTCTTCTCTCCTGCTTGCCTCTCCTTTGCCTTCAGTCAGTGTTCTCAGCCTTTTCGCAACAGTGAGTCTGCTCTACCCAAAAAATGAGTGTTTATTCCAGCTGTTTGGTATCATTATCGTTACCAAATAAATTGCAAAGCTTAATAAAGGGGGGTGACGAGTGAGCTTAATTTGTTGCAATTAAAACTGCTGATTCCCTGCCACTTATGGGGACTGGAAGTGTTAAACTAACTCCCTCTGAACTTCCAGAGAGTTTCTTTTCTCTTAATCCAAGCAGAGACATGGACAAGAGGGGTCTGTCTTCCAAGGCCCAGGATATTTTGTGTGGTGCTCTCTGCTGTGTTTTGCAGATCACTCTGGGCTATTTCTCTGCCATGGCTTCTAGTAAATAAATACCTATGGAGGCACAATTAGAGACGGGGGCTCTGAGTGGTCACTGCTGGCTCCCAGGGCTTCAGCACAGATTTGGTGCGAGCTGGGCTGCCCAGGGATGGCACTCGGGAGTCCTGTGAGCTGAAACTCATCAGTGCCTTTCTGCCACTGTCCAAAGGCAGCACTGGCAGCTGCTGTGCACATCCAGCTCCCAACCACGCAGCTGTGCTTTAAATCAGTGAAGGGCTCAGAGCAAGCAACTTTGAGCTCACGCCCAACAGACAGTGATACACAGTGGGATATTTCTTTGCTTTATGACATTTGATTCTCAGAGGTGTTTCCATCCTCCTGCAAGTGTGTTGGGTTTGATGTGGTTTAGTCGTTAGTGCCTCCAAGCAGCTGTTTCCCATTGCTGTGCTCTGCATCCCTCATGGGTTTTGTAGTAGAAATCTAACACGAATTACCTTGCTAATATATCTTTTGGAAATACCACCGCCAAAGAGGCTAACTTCGTATTCGTGCATCCGTTCATTATTGTGATAATTAATTTCAATTTATCACTAATTAATGCTATTCTATGTCTAACCTGCCCCCTACTAGCAGTAGCAAGGGGCAGTCAGTGGGTGTGTGAATTGCAGATGCTGGGCTGTGCACAAAGAGGAAAACCCCCTGGCAGCAGCCCCTTTGCAGGGGCGAGGATCCTGCGAGGAGCTGCCTCTGCTCTGCCCTCCTGTCCCACTTCCCACTGCTGCAAACCGTGATGGATACGTTGGGCTTTCATCACTGTGAGGTGCGAGGAGGGTGAGAAGTGGGAATGCCTTGTAATTAAAAGTAACAATTTAGCTGACAGTGTGATCAGAAATACAAACCTGCCTGGTGTGGAGCAAAGAGAGGGGAGGAGGAACTCAAAACCTTGCTGTGCACAAGTGCTCTTTGATCTCAGCTCTAATTCAGAGCAGCCCAGTCCTGCTGCAGGTGGCATTAGATAAGAGGATGAATTCCCTGGACAGGTTTTGCTGGCACTCTGAAGCAATTAGCTCTTGCTTGTTTGTAAAGTGAACATAACCAGGTACTCCCCCTCTTCCCAAAAAAAGGGTTTGAGACATCCCCATCTCCCGAATGGATTAATTATGGTTTCATTTCCCTCCTGGATCAATTATGCTATCTATGCTACTGGGTTTGCTGGGGGGGGTTTCTTGTTCCCTTTCTCTCTTTCTCTCTTTTTTCTTCTCCCCTGAAAGGTGCTCCTGAGCTGAAATCCCTCTTAACGGGTGTAAAGCAAAAAGTTCAGAAACTCTGTAACATTGAACTGAGACCCAGATAGTTTCAGTTCGACGGCCAGGAAGTTCTTCACTGGCATGTGATGACATTCCTGAAGGTGGAGGAGGAATGGGGGAAGATAGGAGAGTGCGTGGGGGAAGCAGGGCTGCTGTTCAGGGCCGGGATGCTGCACACCCTGCTCGGTGAGACACCATTATTTTCCAGACTGTCTTTAACAGTGGAATACAAATCCTTGTGGCTGCTTTTCTGCTTTGTCCTGACTTTGTGCCAAATGACCCCTGCAAGGAATAATGATGTGCATTAGGAGCCGCAGCTGGGCCCCTGCGGCTGCAGGAAGCTGCTCTGGCTCTGTATGACAGCACTCGGGAAGGCAAACCTGCAGCCCTGTGCTAAAGCCTCACCTGAACAGGTGTTTTCTTGCTGGCGATCTGTAGGCTTGACTGAACGCAGCCTGGGAGGCAGAGGAGAGGTCTCAGTTTGGGGGAGAGGTGTGCTGCTCCATCAGGGATCAGTTCCTAGGGCTGGTGGAGGAAAGCTCCTGTTGCAGCTTAGAAAATGCACATTTTAAACAAACCCTCTTTTCTCTGTGAAGAAATTCATAGCTAAAGAGAGGCGAGAGTTCAGGCCACTTTCTCATCTGTTTTGTCCTTATTTTGTACGTTCTTCAGGGCAGATCCAAGGACCCTTCTGCAGAGTGCCCTAGGAAGCGCTGGGATTGCATTTGGAGCCGCGGCTCACCCGAGTTCTTACCTCCAGCAATTAGTTTAACAAATCAGCTTTCTCAAGATCCTCAGCCATTTGCTGCCTCACAGTGTAATTGTGCGTGACTGTTCCTCGTTAGACAGCAATATTTACCTCCAGGGAATGAGGATTTCAGCCTGGGATGAATCAAACTTTGGCAAATGTCACAGCTTTTGTCAGGACTGAAATAAATGAGCCGGGCTCGAGTGCGCGCGGCTTTCGGCACCTGGGTATTGTGTCGCTGGCTGCCAGTGGGGGAGGCAGGGAAGCTCTGATAAAGCTGATGCTTGGAAACCCCGTTCCTTTCCCGTGGAGCAGGAATTCAGAGCCTGAGCAACGCTGGAGGGTGTTTTATTGTGCACAGTTGGGCTCCACTGGGGACCAGTTGGCAGGGAAGCCTCATTCGTACCAAGGCTGCACAGGCTGCCAAATTTGTTAGCAGTTGTGTTGTAGGATATGCACATCTGTGCTCCTGACTGGGATCCAAGCTATTTAGCCTATTTGTGCAGGAATGCAAGAGGTAAATTCCAGCTTTGAGCCTGACGGTCACAGTTCTCCCTTAGGTTCAACTCCGCGGGGGAAGGTGGGAATCCTCCTCTGTTTAGGGTTCTAACAGAAGGGGGGGTAAAGCCCTGCTTTACTCACTTTATCATGTCTTATGTTATCATTTTATTTCTCTTTTGTTGCATTCATGCAAATCTGTTCCAGACAGTGGATTCTTATCTCCAGGGTCCGAGCACAAGAAGTTAATGAACCGTTTGAACTCCAGTAACCACTGATCTCTGTAAGCTGAATAACCCAGGCTGCAGCTGCCTGAGCTCCCCTGAGTGCTGCAGAGGGATTGAGGGGGTGGCAGGGAGAGGAGGAATAGGAGAGTTGGAGAAGCAAACTGGTCTGAGATATCTTTTTCACTTGTTTTACCAGTTGTTCATACTTTTAGTGTTGGTGCTCTCCATCGAAGCGGAAAGCAGGAAAAGCAGAAGGATCCAGTGTAGGTAATTTGTCCCTACAAAGGGAATTTGTTTATTTTGGGCTTGGAGGGTATTTATCAGGAGATGTCAGAATATGGCTGAGGTTGCCTGGTGACTGCTTGAGTTTTTTCTGTAAATCTCTGGATGTGCTTTGTGGATAGATAAGGGATTGGAGTCTGTGCCTCAGCCTGGATGCTCCCTGCACGCCTGTGTGCTCCTGAGGATGCCTGGTGTTGGGATCAGGCCAACAGAACCTCTGCCTTCTACTGCCCTGACTTTTTTCAGCGTTTACTGCAATTCGCATGTCACTCTCTGCTGTTTTACATTATCACTCATAAAGAGTAAATGGATTTTTCCTCATGGACTGGAGATTTCCAAACACAGAAAAGAGCAGACAGGTATTTCTGTTAGGATACCAAGTGGCTCAGCCTGCCCTCCTCAGTGGTAGAACTTGGGGCTATGAAAATCTTTCAGCTCTGCTGTGGTTATGAACTAAAAAACCCAAACAAAACACACCAAAGCAAAAGGAAAAAGGCAGCAATGAAAACATCAAAACTAAAAAGTACTGAAGAGACTATTTACAACAGTATGGCTTCTCACTGCCAGAGGGCAGGGTTAGATGGATATTGGGAAGGAATTCCTCCCTGTGAGGGTGGGGAGGCCCTGGCACAGGGTGCCCAGAGAAGCTGTGGCTGCGCCTGGATCCCTGGAAGTGTCCAAGGCCAGGTTGGATGGGGCTTGGAGCAGCCTGGGACAGTGGAAGGTGTCCCTGCCCGCGGCAGGGGGTGGAAGGAGATGGCTTTAAGGTCCCACCAACCCAAACCATTCTGTGATTCTAATGGAGCTCTGCCAGTTCAGGATGACCAAGTAAAGGGAGTCTGGTCATGGCTGTTCTAAGAATTGAGCTGGTGCTCTCAAACTTTTGGTCAAATTTCAGTGGATGGATGGGGTTTGTTTGGCTTCTGAGCCCTGAAGAGTGAGATCTCTGTGAGGTGTCTGTGTCATGGACAGATGCCCTGGAGTGATTCCTCAGCTCCCTTTAGAGCCCCTGGAGAGGAATAGGTGTTCTCAGGGATGATCCATCTCACCAAGAATTCTCCAGGAGGATGGGATGACATTCAGAATAAAAGTATCAGTTTTTCTTCACTAACTGCAAAGAGAGCAGAGGTGATGTGGATGTCTGCTGTAAACATCTGAGACCTGGATAAATCCCACCTGATGTGATTTCTGTTCCTTGCTGAAGCTGGTGGGATTTCAAACCATTCAGTTTGATGTGAGAGATGTTCATCCTCACCAAATCAAGCTTGGACTGTCTGTGTCAGAGGTGGAAGATGTTCCACTTTTGTCCTGAACTTCTCTGGATTGCCGATGCGTCGCTTTTACGTGTCAGGTGAAAAATCACTGCTGTTTGAATTATGACAGTAAGAAAAAAACCCCTTTTTTTGGTCTCTACAATATAAAACAGGATGTGGAGATTTGGAATGAGCCTCTGTCCAGTGATATTTGAGCACATCTCAGTGTATCAGCTTAAAAGCTGGATAGATGCAGATATTCAGAATTCTCAAAGATCTCACTTTGTTACATTCATTTTAATGCTTTTCCAGGGCGCCACAGTTCATTCTCTTCCTTGCGTTTCACATGCAAAGCATCCGGTTTAAATACAAATTACTCTGAAAACCATCCTCTTTTTCCTTTAAATTTTAAAGGCTTGGATTTAGCTTTTAGGCTCATTAATATTCACAAACACTGCTTAGTTAAGCTTGCTTTAATTTTTCTGTGTGCTTTGTTAACAGGGATTATAGTGATGTTTGCATTTGCATGTGAGACTTTTAGTGTTGTGCAAATTTTGGTCATTATTATGGAAAAAATGTTGAAAATCTGCCTCAAGTCTCTCCTGTACTTTCTCTAACTCTTGTACTTCTTGATAGCTTTGTGAGAGTGTTTCCATATTTATTAGGTGGGTTTTGCATTTCTCTTTGAAAGGCGTTTGAGAGCTTTGGAACCCCAGAGGAGAAGCAGACTTTTGGTCTCCAGGTACGCCTTTGGCGCTCGGCATCGACAGGGGAATGCTCCCCTTCAGACTTGGAAAGCACATCAGCCTTGGAACAGTCCCAGATTTGCACAGCCTTTCCCTCAGCCTGTGGGACACTGTCGGCGTTTGTCACCAGCCTTGGCCAAATGAGCTGGAAAGCACGGCAGCGTTTTCCTAGCGATGTTGTGGAGCCAAAGCCTGCTCCCAGCTAAACACCTGGATCTGCAGCAGTGCCTGGCTGCCGAGGCTCCGGAGTGTTTACAGAGGGATAATCCTCCGCCGCTTTTTCCCCTGCTTAACTCCAGACGTGTTCAGTGTTGTTGGAAAGCGGCAGATGAGCGACTCCGGCAGCTCCAGCCCTCCCTGTGCTGGGAGATGCTCAGCCTGAGCAGTGCTGGCTGCTCCCTGGGAAAGCCAGGGCTGTATCCCAGCCCCGTCCTGCTGCAGGGATGGGGGGCAGAGCTCCTCCATCCCGGGCTGGGGAGGCAGTGAGTGCTCAGCCCATGGGGCACTGAAGTGCTGGGACCAAGCCTGATGCCACCAACTCATCTCAGGGCAGCACCCATTGCTGTTGTTGGGTTGGGATGGTTGGGATCACCTTCTGAAAAACAGGAAGATTTGATTTAATTTCTTCTGAATCACAGCTTTAATGTAGGAACTTTAGGGTTGGTTGGTTGGTTTTTTTAGGAATACCCACATTTCCAACATGTACGACTGTCGCTGTAGTGCCTTCTTAATGCTTATTTTTAAAGTTCATTTCAGCCCCCTAAGCCAAGTCTTCATTTCTGTTAGGTGCCACTGGCACCTTGATCCTTTACTCCTGGGGGGAAGGATAGCTCAGACTGGCTGGTTTTTTATAGGAACTCGATGACAGAAAACAGTTTGCAGCTGAGGCAGAATCTTGAAGCTTCTTATTCACAGAGCATGTGTCACACCTGCCCAGGCTGCTGGGTGTGACAGCCCCTCCATCTGGGGAAAACTCACCGCTCCTCTATTGGAATTGTGTCCTTGATAACATCAGTGAGAGGAGGGAGGTGTTATAAACGTGCTCTTAGGAATCTTGCAGGGTTTTTTGCCTGCCTGTTCTTCCACTGTAGCACAGATTATTTTCTTCTCCTGTCCTGTCAGCCTGGCTTAGAGCAGCGCTGTAGCTTGGCTTTCCTGATAACTTCGGCCTGGATCTTGTAGAGAAGCCGTTTTTGGCACAAGTTGTCCACAGAGACCTCTCCCTCCTGTATTAATGACATAGACAGCTCTGCTAGTCTTTGGAGGACCTCAGGTTATGGGGTTTTTGTCACATCTTTGCTAGCAGGAACATCCAGGTGTGTGTCTGACTAACATTAACACGGGCTGCTTCTGTTTTAAGCTGTACAGGACAATCACTGCCTGAGCAGAGGTTGGGTCAGAGCACCAGGGCAAAGCTGCTCTGCCTTTCTCTGGCCTTCTTAGCTTGAATTTGGTGCAAGTGGTTCTTGGAAAGTGTGAGAGACAGGGGAAGGAAGAGAATAATTCTCCATGTCCTACAGGCACATTCCCTTGCAGATGAAGAGCAGCAGGATACAGATTGCTGCACGATGCTGTGGCTGATCGAGAGGAGCAGTTCTCCAGCGTGTGTCATTTAGGATTAAGTTCCTTCTGCCTGCAAAGGCAGCAAGAGGTCTGCTGGGGCAAACCAGGAGATTATTTTGCTTGAGATGTTACTGATGCTTGTCTGAGCCCTGGGTTTGCCACAGGAGCTCAGAGTGAGTATTCCCTTTCCTCTCCTCCTCTCCCTGCCTAAAATCTCCCAACTCACAAATCAGCAGCCAAGTGAAATTTGTACATCCAGGAACTTATCATGCAAAGGGAACTTCTTTTTCTGACTTGTTTTGACTGCATCTTGCATATTGCACCTTCCCTTGGAGTCCTTAAGAACGAGTTCCCCCTAGTCTATAATTTCATGCATCCCTGTAATTTATCACTTGTACAGTTTTGGCTTGTGTAGCAAGAGATGCATCAGGATCCATAAATCAGATAAAGCATTCCTGTGATCACACAGTAAGTGAAACCTTCAATGTCTTCAGTGGCTCTTGGGTGTTGTTTTTTGAGCGGTGCAAGGTGTTAAGGGGGAAAAAAATGCAATGGAATTCTGTGAGAGACCACCTTTTGCATTTGGATTTGGCAGGAAATAATTCATTCATTGAGTACCAGCTGTGTGCCCAGTCCCATTGCTGTGGAATTCATCACAGGAGCGGGGAAGAAACAGCAGAGGAAAGTCCTGGTGTAACTCTTAGGGATGTTCTGTTTCCCACTTCAGCTAGAAAGGCGCAGAGGGTTAATGTGTCTTAGGATTTGTTTATTTATTTATTGAAATTCAATCTGATGGATTTAGGGTTTTACATTATCCATGTCAGTGTCTAATCCTTCGTTGAATCAGTAGCAGGATGCAGTTCTTTGTTTGCTCCAATTTAATAAATCATGGGAAATGTGGCAGGGGCGATAATACTTTCTGTACCTTTTTGACTTAGAGTGCTTCATCCAAAGTCTCATTAAACTCAGAAGGAGGTGGGAACCTGAAGGTAACTAAAAAAAATCTAGCAGAGGAAGTAAATAATCCCTTTATTTAATAAAGTACCAATTAAAACTTAGGTGCGTGACAGTCCCATTTGTAGTTTTGGACACAGTTCTGAATTTGTGAAGGAGATTCATGTATGTTTTTTTGCTCTTGCCTATTTATCTGCTTTATAAAGTCAAGTTGTAGTGATTATTACTCTGGAGAATCTTGTAAATTTGTGTGATATCTGTCCCCTTAAGTGAAGATTGTAAACTTGGGAGGTGCAGCTTGAAAACTATTGATTGTTATCAGTTCTCTGTTAAATTTCTTCCTCAGGATTCCCTTTTCTACTTCTACTCTGTACGTGTTGCTTTTGCACTGCAGTTCCTGCTGACCCTGAACCCAGCTCTGGTCACAGCTGTGTTTCATCAGGTCTCTGTGGAGCCCTAGTGACCGTGTTCCTACAGATCAGCACGGAATGGTTTGGGTTAGAAAGGACCTTAGAGCTCATGCAGTCCCTCCCTGCCATGGGCAAGGACACCTTCCACTATCCCAGGTTGCTCCAAGCCCCATCCAGCCTGGCCTTGGACACTGCCAGGGATCCAGGGGCAGCCACAGCTTCTCTGGGCACCCTGTGCCAGGTCCTCCCCACCCTCACAGGGAAGAGTTTCCTCCTCATATCTAATCTAAACCTCTTTTAGTTTAAAAGGATTCCCCCTTGTGCTGTCGCTATATGTCCCTGTCAAAAGTCACTCTCCAGCTTTCTTATAAGCTCCCTGTAAGTACTGATGGGCCTCAATGAGGTGTCCCTGGAGCTTTCCCTTCCCTGCACGTGTCACACAGAGTAGATTTTAGGTTGGGATTTGTGGATTCAAGTGAGTGAACAGATGCAAAACCTGATTCTCTCCTTGTATTTCAAACCATCAAAGCTTTTGGGGACAATATTGCACTAAAAAATCATTGCTGGCTTTAGTGTTGGAGTTTCTGGCTTTCAGATACTGATTCATTTGGGGTTTTTGTTGTTTAGTTTTGTCATTTGAGTAGCTCCAGCAGAGTAGTGGTTGGAGATCAGTGCTGTAAGAGGCAAAACACCTTATCCTGTCAAATACGTGCATTTGTGTTTCTGAGTCCTGCTGACTCAGATCAGAGTGCTTGAGATTACATAAAGGAATATCAATAGAGTTTGAAAGACCTGAATTAAAATAGAGAATTTGTCATTCCAAGATAAAGTAAAACAATGATGTTTTGAGATTTAAAGTTTAATAAAATAAGGTGGTTGGAAGTGCAAAATCATAGAGCATCACCAGTATGGAAGTAAAGAAAGAGGCAGAATCATTAAATCTCGCACGCTTTGTTTTGATGCAGCAAGCCCTGCCTTGCTGGATCGAACTGAAAGAAAGGATGATCTGAGCTGTGGCTGTTGAGGCTGTGAAAAGACCTTTTCCAGATGTGCTTCCTTCTCTTTCCCTGTGCACTTATAAAAGCTGTTCATACATCTTACCTAAATAGAAATTAATTATTGAATAACTGACAGAAATGTTAACTATCTTTTGTTTAGGGTCAACGAGTCTTCACCATGGATAGTTTTTGTTGTGGTATTATGGGGTGAAAAAAACCACCTCTACAGTCCCAGTAGTAAGGGATTAAATACCTGAAACTTCCCTGCTGCAGAGATTTTCTTTGTTTTGATTTAAGCATTTAAGTTTTATCAAAGCTACAAGGTATTATTTGCATCCAGAACATCTGAACACGGGAATGATTTTGAGCCTGAGGCTTAAGGGATGTTTGTGCTTCTGTGTGAGGCTTAATGTAGCATCAAGGTTTAAGAATTGTTGTGTATTTGACACATTAATTTATTACTGAGAGAGAAAAGAAGGAATCTAAGAAAAAGAGAATAAAGATCCCAGAAGAACCGTGAAAACATCCAGTTGCACAGATGTGTAAACTGTAAAGCTTAGCACTGGTAAAGATGGGATTAGTGTTTCTGAAAACATGTTGCTATTATGCACTCTGCTTTGGAGACCATAAGTCCTTTTGTACACTTTCTCATTTTGAGATGAGGACTGCTAAGCAACAGAAGAGTTGAGCTGTGCACTAACAGGATTTCTCTGATTACATAGAAAGGTAATTGCAAAATCAGGTTGTTTTTTTTTTAAAGGAACAACAACAAAGCATGCTTCCAAAGCATAAAATCACTGTTTTCTAGATTTAATAAAGTTCTGAAATATTTTTCTCTAGTTAAATATTTTCACTCACGTGGTTTAGATCTTCAGATTTATGGTGTCCCTTGCAGGGGTCACTGTTGCCAGGCTTGTTCTTATGAACCTATGGTAACTCTGAAGAAGGAAAGATTTAGGTATTTAAAAGAAATTCTTCCCCATGAGCCCCTGGCACAGGGTGCCCAGAGCAGCTGTGGCTGCCCCTGGATCCCTGGCAGTGTCCAAGGCCAGGTTGGATGGGGCTTGGAGCAACCTGGGATAGTGGAAGGTGTCCCTGCTCGTGGCAGGGGGTGGGAATGGATTAACTTTAAGGTCTCTTCCAAGCCAAACCATTTTATATTTCTGCCTTGAACTGGTTTTCTTAAGACAGCTGGGAAAACTGGCCAGGTTAGAAATACAAACCTTCAAGCCTAAATTGAACTGGAAATGAGACTCCTGTGTGGTGAAATCTGGAGCTGTGAGATTGAAATGTTCTATCTTTTTTTCCTTGTCTTTGAGTTAAGTAAAGTTCTTACGGCTCAGGACATTTGAAATGTTCTGGAGCAGCCAGAAAAGATTAACCATTTTATTGAATCCTCTTTGCTTTTGCCATAGTAATCACTTTTACTTGAAACAAAGCAGTCGTTCAAACTATGGATTATTATACTATCATAAGAAAATGCTTGTTAAGAATGAAAGAATTATGTTATCTATAGTAAGACCATTTTAATATTCCATGGCTCTGTAGGCTTGAAATCTTAAGTTATTGCCTTAAAATCCTCTCACATAAAATCCATAAGCTCGCTGAAGAAAGGGTTCTTGTTTCAGTTCTCTCAGAAGTGGGTCTCCTGTTCTGCTCCCCTTCAGCCTGTCGCTGCCCTAAGGAAAACCTCGTGGAGTGTGTTATGGGATGGGCTCTGTCACACCTCGGGGACCTCACTTTTCTAAGCAGAACTTCTTGCCAAACTGCGTGCAAAAATAGTCCTTAAAACTCAGTCACAGGAATTAGGCCCAGGAGGGACCGTCCAGCAGTACTGCATCTTGTGGTTGCCAAACCACTGGTTTTCACTTATTTTCCCTCACTCAGAGCCAAAAAAGCACTGTAGCTCTTACCAAACCTAGCTTATGTTTTGTCTAAACATGTCTTTTGGAAACTTTTCATCTCAACCATCGAGATATGTCAGTTCCAGTCCTTCTCTTTGCTGTTTGCACCAGTGGTTAATCACCCATATTCTGTAAAAAAAGTCTCCCTTCTTCCTAATTTGAAGTTGTCTGAGACTCCGTGGAGCAGCAGCTGCGGATCTGACAGAACAGTGTTTCGTGATCTTCCCCTGAAGTGATCTAATAATATTTAACATCTGTGGACCACTCGGGTTGCCAAGATTTGTAAAAGCCTGCAGTGAGAGAGTTTCCATTATAAAGGGCACCCCACTTTTGTGCTGCTCTTGTACATGGAAATTTGATGACTTTTTTAGAAATCATGTAACATTTTGGTGTGCTTGCAGGTTTGCTGGACATTTACTGAGCTCTGCAGTATCAGTGTAAACAAGTATTTGCTGTGTATCTTCATCTTCCATCCCTGGATGCATTCTGTGTTCTCTGTGCTGTCCTAGAAAAAAAAATCTATCTCGGGCAGAAATAGTAACTAGGTTTGGGCAAATGTTGCAAGTGTTTTTCAGTCCTAGAAAACTCAGAATTAAGACCTGGAGGGTGCACTAGTTTGTGCTTGAATTCAGGACGGGTTTAAAAAACCCAGAACAAATGAACAAATAAAATAGGGTCTTTTTTTGCAGCAGGTATGTCCATGTGCTTCATTTTGCTTTTCATAAATAAGAGTTTTGGTGGTACTGGATGTCAGAGCTTGTTGTTTACTGAGACATGTGTTTGGTGGCAGGGTAGAGGATTTGTGCCTGGAGGTTCCACGTTGTCTCTTCCTGGGTTTGTGAGCTGCCCCAAAGAGCCTGGGAGGCAGGATGGTGCCAGCAGAGCTCCTGGGAGAGGAGAGTGGCTTTGGGGAAGTGCCAGAGGGATGTGAGCTGTGTCTGAGCTCATCAGCACAACAACCATGTGAGCCCCAGAGCTCTGTCAGGGGTGGGACTGCTGGAGAACAAACCTGGAGGAGAGAGCAGGGGATGGGGGGAGGAGAGCTGGGTACCTGAGCCCGCTGCAAAGGCGAACGGGGGCTGCTGGTTTGTGTGTTAACCAAATTAACTTCCCGTTTGTGGGCCTGCGCTCTGCTCTGGCAAAGTGTCACGTACTGAGGGGTTGGTTTGTGTGGGTGACAGCTCAGGCTGCTTCAGAACACCTAAGAATTAAAAGGCCAATGCTGCTTGTGCTGGAAGCTGCAGAGGCTGAGCGCTGTGCTCTCTGTTTGCCTCCCAGGCCCCTTCTCAGGTGCTGGGGGGGTGTGTGGTCACTTGGGTCTGTTGTGACAAGTGTAGGAATGTACCGAGGACTGGAATTGAGAGAAGGGTCTTCATCCTGGAATTTTATGGCTTGAGGAACCCAGTGTCTTTGCTACTCCTAGGATGTCCACTTGCAAAGCAACTTCTCCTCTACAGGCTTAACTTCTCCAGGGCTTTTCTGTCAGTGGTGCAGCGGGGCTGGAACCAGGTGATGTAAAGGTCCCTTGCAACCCAAACCATTCTGTGATTCCATGAAATGCTGCGTATTTGTACTGTGTTGAGGCATCCTGGTGCAGCTGGGTGTCAAGGCTACAATCCAGCACTCATCTCTTACCTTCTCCGGGCGTTTTGGGACAAGAACAAATCACCTGTTGGTAGAGAGACAGGGTGTTAAGTGTCCAGATTCAGCTCTTTGATGTCCTCCTGAAGTTTTGTGCAAGTTTGATCTAAATTTCCGTGGTGTTAAGGACATGGGAGCTATACAGGAGCTTAATGCCAGTTTGCAGAAGGTGTTAAGTGATTAGTTCCCACTGGTTTTCAGTAGGAGTTATGTGCCTGGCTGCTGCTTTCAACCTTGCTAATTGCCATCTTACAGCTTTAGGTACGTTGCTACACATAAAAGTGTGTCCTGTGGTGCTTACATGACAGTTTTTCACTCACACAACAGGGACAATGTTTCTTCATTTCACTATAACGACGAGAGAGCATGTGAAAAATTATGTTCCTGACTTGTGTGGAATCATGGGCTAAACATTTAAACTAATCCTTGGAACAGCACTCGATCATAAGCAGTTCACTGCCCATAACCTCAGTTGGCTTCATTTTCTCAGCAACACCTGAAAGATTTTGTTTTCCATTTGAAAGCTGAGTTTTGTATGAAAAAAAGCCAAGTTTTGTCCTTAGCTTGCCTCTGGAGCAAGGGGCTGTGAGCACAAGACGCGGGGCAGAGGGAATTTCAGGGAGCTGCAGTTGACACAGAGGATATTGAGAGGGGAGGGGATGCTTGAATTAATTTCCTCTTGTTCCAGAATGCTCAACAGTTCTGTTCTGCATCGCTGCAATCCCACTGTGCTTCCAGTGGCTTTGGAAGGGATGGGCTTAGAGGAGCAGTGATTAAGATTATCCTTTCCTTTTAATGCTTGTGTTATGTCTGTACGGGAATAGTCGCTGTGATTATCCCCATACCCTGAGATTGATTTCTTGTCCTCAGATGATGGAGAAGGAGCGTGGCTTTTATGCAAACATATTGTGAGTGTCGAACAAACTCAATATTGGTTCCGAGCTTAGAGGATCTTTCTCTAGGCAGTGGTGTGATATAAAATCTTCTTGTATTTTTGCCTTTACATGAAAGATCTGCCTCTGGCCTTCAAATACAATATTTTGGTCCATTCCTGCTCTTGGCCTCCTATAATGTTTCTTGGAGTGGAATCAGTTTTTTACAGATTGAAATGCTGTTGTGTCGGATACCAGTCTGTAATGCATTTAGCTTCAAATTATGTTATATTAAAGTTCAGTGAAGCTGAATCTGTTTTTATTTCTCTGCCAGTCAAATCAATATCCTTCATCTATTTGCCAATGAGAGGCAGAAAAAAAAGAATGGCTTATGTGGGTGGCAGTGCCTTGATTGGCACTTGAGAGGAACAAACAGGAGCAGATAAATTGTTTTCTATTTTTCATGTTTCTTTGTTTTCCAGGTTCCAGGTTTTTTTTTTTTTTTCAGTAGGGTCTTAAGCAGTCCTCAAAATGGTGGAATTTCAAATTCTGAGGAACCCATGCTCTGTCAGTGTTTGTTGTCAGCTGTTCCTTAGGGAAATCACTGAGGACCACTTTCTGCTGCAGGTGTCCCTTGTGCCAGCACAGTCACTTCCCCTGGTGACACCTGGATCCTCACTAAAAGGCTGAGTTTACTTGGAAAGAAAAACATGAGTATGACCAACAGCTTAAACCTATTCCTGCCTAGAAGAAATGCTGAGAAAGCCTCTCTCATTCTTAAAATGAGAGGGCTGTAGCATTTTGTTACTGCTCTTTTAGAGTAAATTAAAGCTGAAATGCCACTTCAGTAGGCTGTGAACGGAGAGTAGAAATTGGGATGAAGCTGTAACATGGGTGGTGGCTGCAGCCACGGCACCCAGTGGAAGTATTAGCGGAGGTTAAGGATTTCAGAAACGTGCCCATGGTGCCCTGATTCTGCTTCTGTCGAGGTCAGTGGGGAAAGACTCCCTGGCGCATCACTGAGAGCCAGCGTGAGCTGATGGAGAGCACTTTGGCAACTCCATCCGTGGAAAAACTGCTGGCTGCTCTTGAGTCCTAACACCTCCGAAGTGAGAGGACATCTGACATCTCTTGTGCTTACACTGCTTGGGTGTGCCTTGACCTCTAAGTTTTAATTGAACATTTCCGTTTCTAATGATGACTGTAAAACTGGCAAGCAGGATGTAGCCTTATTTTGCTTTTCTACCTGGTTATTTTCCCAGGTAAGATTCTCAATGGATGATAAATCCATTGAAAGCTTAATTCAGGGTGTATTCTTAGAGCTGGGATTTTAGTGCTAAGACTGCAGTGTTTAAGCTATAAACACTTATTTAAGCAGGTTTACAGATGGATGTGGATATGGGTTCTTGGTTTACTGTAAGTTTCTGTCGCTGGGTGAATTGAGTGTCGCTTCCATTAGATTTGGTTGTTACTTTTGATTTGTCTGTGTGCATTTGAATTGAAATTGGGAAAAAATGGTGTTTCAGGATGATTAAATACATAAAGCAGTTAAACTTACTGTCTGCAGAAGGAGAAAATAAGCTTACAAGATTTTTTTTTTTTACATTAAAATTGATTTACTAAAGTAACTTGCTAGGTATAAAGTTGAAATAGATGTAATACAAGCCATGCAGAAACTTCCATTTACTTGAGTGGGACTTGGAAGCAGTAAGTGTGTTTCTGGCTTTGTGGGTGGGAGAAGGTCAAGAATGAGCAGGGAACTGAGGATTCCTGTGCTGGGCATAGTCCTGCCCTGCCTGGTACAGGTTATTTCCTTGGGCTGAGGAGCTTCATCCTGCTCTGGGATCAAGGGCTGCTTTCCTTTCCAATTCTCTCTCAAGTCAGAAAGCTTTTTCCTAGCAAACCATAATACCTTGCTAGTCGCCTTTAAAATGTTCTTTTGGGTGAATGCACACTCCAGATTTTTACTTAATTCCCACGTTTTTCACTCTGCTGGCCTCCTGATCACCGCAAATCCTCTTTATCCTGGCGAATTGTGAATATGGAAAACTTCTTTTAAATAATGCTCCATATGAGCAGGAGATAATTATGTTTATCTATTTCGTGCAAGCCCAGCTTTCACACCACATTAAGTCTGAGAAGTCAAGCATTTAGAAAAGAGCAGCATCACAGCTGAGCAGCAAATCTATGGGCTGTTATCAGCACTTGAGAAGGATGCTCCTGCCAGCTCCCCCTCTTCCTTGTTTCTTCCTGTGATTTTGGTCAGCAGAATTCCTGCAAGGGTGGGATGAAAACTGGAAACTCTTTTTTCCAGCAGGGGCAAAGTTGGCTTCTTTTACTCTGCAGTATCTGGACTCTTCACGTTGTTTGGATTCACCTGTTGGGGCTTTTTAAGAGCTGGGGAGTGGGGCTTGCTAGCACTTTACTTTCCAAACCTGTATTTCTGCCTGACTTTGTGGAAATTCCACTTCTTTTTCATTCTGGGTAGGCGCAGAGCTTCATTAGGCTTTCAAATAAAGCAGAAATTATCTATCGGTGAACTCGGCTGCCGATCAGGAACAAAATTTATGTGCTTTTTTTATTAACACAAGGCTTAAGATTGCAGCTGTCATCCCATAAATTTTCAGTAAGGCTGCCGAAGCGGATTATTTTATACTTTGTGAAACAGTGTAGAATGCAAGCGCTTAACAAGATTGGGCCCAGCAGACACATCAGGCAGCAGCTTTACAGAGCTGGCGCGCACACGCCGAAGCAAACATTAACATGGAAAGGCCAGGCGTGCTTCTGAGACACATAAACCAGTATTGATTCACAAAATAGGTGCCTTCAAGAGTTGAGATGAGCATCCAGACAGGTGTAGCTGTGCCTGATGAAGAACAGAGGGGTTTTGCCCTTTCATTGATAAATACGCTTTTAATAACTCAGGCTCACTTCTGCTCCAGAAATCAATCATGAGGCTTTTACTCAGCCCTTTTGGTGACTTCCTACTCCTTCATGAGCAAGGTGTAGCTCTCCTCTCAGGCCAGGATTGTAACTCTGGCTAAGTATCCTCTCTAACAGTGCTGGTTTCCACCTGTTCCATGTGGTGATAATTCATGAAGGTAAATTTTGCTCTGTGTGATACAAACACAGCCAAGAGAGTCTGTGCCCCAGGGTGTAAATCAAGGTGGGAGAGCCTCTGGATTCTGATGCTGTGCAGAAGGATGCCTTGGACCCGTGCTGCTTTTGTGTAGTCTTGGAGGGAGGAATGTGGGGATTGGGGCACTCTGTTGCTGTCAACAGGTCGAGTTTCTCCTGCTGTCTGTACAGATAGAAAATCACTGCTTAAAAAATAAATAAATGAAGGGACTTGGATTTGTGCTGCTGTAACAAAGTGGAGCATTCCTCTCTGGGTATAGTTCCTGTGCACTGAACAGACAGAGGCTCAAACACTTTAAATATTGAAATTGTATTATTCTTTTCCCGATGCTCATTTGCCAAAAACTAACCAGGAAAATGTGGGAAGTGGTTCCTGCCTTTCCATGCATCTCCGGGGGAGAGAATCCATCCTTACTCAAGCAGAGCACTGAATGGCTCAGCTCTGGAGACTCAGGAGCTCTGATGGAATGTGTCCCTTTCCCAGGACTGTCACCCAGCTGTGGGAAAAGACCTCCTCTGGACTGGCAGCAGTTTTGTAACTCCTACTCCTGAAGTCCAAGACTGAGAGCTGCTGGTGTTTCTGAGATATTTTCAAAACCTTGCCTCACATTTTGGTTTGATCTGATGCACTCAGTTCCCTTCTCGCAAACATTACATTATCAGCAAAGAAATAAAGCAGAGTTTGCATTGTGTCCTTTGTCTGCTGTTGGGTTTATTGGAATTCATAATCTAAATTGTGTATTATAAAAAACGGTAAATGTTGATACAGCGTCTTCCCGTTTTAATTTCCTGCCTTTTCCCAGGACCTCAGCATCAATTGGTTGTTTTTTCAGCCGCTGCCACAGTAGCCCTGACCTGAAGACCATTCCAAATGACGTTCCCTCTGTTCTGCCAAGTCAATATTTTCTGTCTGCTGTTCTGTAAATACCTCACGTTATTAAGTCCCTGTCTTTTATTATGTCTTGCTGTGGCCTCCTTCCTGGGATAGGACAAATACTTGCCTCCTTGGAAATGGAGAGAGAGTCAGATACAAAGAAGGATCTGAGTAAGGGATACAAAGTGCTTTTTCCTCGTGCCTAATTAAGGTGGCTATTTGTATGTGTGTTTTAAAGCAGCCTAATTGGCCATATCATCCTGCACAACATCAGTCTTTCTTTAATTGTGCAGTTCACTCCTGCGCTGTTGAGAGGTGTCCTCTTTGTCAGTGTGTTCTGTGTCGACTCAGTGATGTGCATTTTTTGGTTGTGTCTGAGTCTTTTAGGGGTGTCACAGATCCAGAGAGAGCACTTGGGCTCAGTTTTTGAGAATATGTGTGTTCTGTGGCATATCCAGGGTGTATTCCTGCCCTGAAGATGGACACTGTGAGGATCAGCCCAGGCCAGGTCTTTTATTTACTGGAAGGAGAAGACAGCAGGAAAACAGAGCAGACACAGCTGGGAAGAGCTAATGCCGTGAAACGACTCCTCCCCATGTCCTTGTTCTGCAGCCTGACCTCTGCTTCCCAGCATGAAATAATTAGGAAGAAATTAACTATCTGATTCTTTAAAATGTCAGTGCTGTTGAAATCTCAGCTCTGAGATCAGAGGACACTCGAGTGGGTTCTGTCATTTTAAGTGGCTTTGTTACCAGGATGCTGAGAGCAAACCTTCATCTTCACTTGATGGTCTCAGCAGTGATTGGATCAGGCACATCCTTTATGGTGTGACCTACCTGAGCATCTCAGATCATTCACTGTGAACCACTGTGTGCTTTATGTGTCTTGGGTGTGTGACAGATTTCTCTGCCGCTCTCCCCAAATCCAGGTGTCCTCCTGGGCATTTGTTGTATTTTTGCCTTGATCACAAAGTCTGCTCCTTTCTTTTAACAGAGGAAGTCAGAGATGGTCTTTGGCTTCCTCTGCCTTTCTTGAGTTATTTTCTATGCACTCCAAAGACAGAGCAAGGGAGGAAAAAGTCAGTCTACAAACTTTTCAACAGACTTTGAAACCATATCCAGAGTTAAAGATGCAATAGTTAACAATTAGGAATAAATATCGCATGGCACCTTCTTTCAGAGTAGCTTTGCTGTTGAAGATGTGTTGGGCAATGAGTTGCTTGGCTCCCCGATTCCAGTGCACAGATTAAAGTTGAAAATGGATTTATGGCTATTCTTTTAAGCTTGGTGCATCTAAAGCTGGTTCAAAAGGAATTATTAATGTCTACATGGAGTGGGAGGACTGATCTTTTCTTTTTTTTTGTAACATAATTCCTATTACCCCCTTTGAAAACCTCACTATAACTCAAAGAGGTCAAGATTAAAATTCCAGCAGCAGAAAGACAAAGTATATGGGCAGGCCCTAAGGCTCTCCCACTCTTGTTGGTTGGAGTTGTCAGCTGCCAAGAGTGGAAGAGACTCCAGGCATTAAAATGCTTTCATATTATTGGATGTGTGGAGCATCAGCTGAGAGAAATTTGTATATGAATAAAGTTTTACCTTCTGTTTCTTGTGTAGTTTGTGAGTTTCAGGACTTGAACTGTGTTTTTTCTTGCGTTGCTCTGCCCATGTTGATAAGTTTGGTTTGATTGTGTTTGCTTTGCTGGTCGCTTTGCAGCTCTTTAGGTTACAAGTCTGAACCTTTTGGCAGCATCCTAAAGCAGATCTGTACTCAAAGCCACAAAGGATTTCTCTGAGTCTGTGGACACAGAGCTGGGGTCAGGCCACTGGCTTAGAGAGGGAAAATGATTTTTCACTCACTGTTAGCACTTACGATTTCCTTTAGATGATTTTTTTGTGGTGGCAGACAGGGCACCCATGGCAAAATCCCACTGTTCATGGGGTGGTCAAGAGGAGAGAGGCAGAGAGAGTTCGTGGGGCATTGAATCAGCGTGGAGAGAAAAGAGCTGCAGAGAGTTCTGCTGTGCCTTTTTGTTCTGGGGAGAGGAGTCTGACAAAGGAGAGGTGGATGTGGAGAAACATTAATGAACAAAATGTCACCTGTGAAAATCAGCATTGTCTTCCTGCACTCTGTGGCAGAGAACTCCCAGCAGTGCCGGATGGACGGCAACTCCCCTGTTAGGTGGAGGAGGGAACAGGGGGCTTGTTCCTCCAACCTTTTAATTAAACACAGGACACGAAAATCTTGTATTCTCACCAGTAACTAAAGAACTTGAGGTTTTTTTTACCTTCCTTGTTCTTTCTCAAGTGAGATTGCACACATCAGCAACTTGTATGTCAATTTTCATAACTCTCATATTTGAATTACAATCATGTCTCTCTTTCCTGGACCTGTTCTTGCAGGAACAATTTATTACAAACTACTTGAATTCGATATTCTGTGAGTTTAAAACTCAGAAGACACTGTGTATTTCTGTGAGATATCCATCCTATTTATAGTTACCATCCCTCATTGTTTTTCCCTTGCTTGAGTGCTGGGCACGAGCTGCAAATCTAAACTCTCCAGCAAGAGCCCTCCTCCATCCTGAGCCAGTGGAGGCTGTTCTTGGTCAGCTCCTCAGTGCTGAATTTCAGTTAATGTGAGCAATGGGGCTTCTAAACTTTTACCTTAGTGGTCTCGCATGAAGATACTCAATGTTCACTTTCTTAAGCTCTCTGGCTCTTTCCTGGTATTTATATAAAAACAAAACACTGTCCTGGGCAGAATGTGCTCCAAGGTGAAGATGATGAAAACAAAACTCAAGTGGCAGATGTCAAGAGATAGTTAATCATGACACTGAATAATTTACTGGAAACACAGCACCGATGTGGGCTGCATGAGAACCCACAACTGCTGATACTCTCCCGATCACAGAATGAGTGTGCAAGGCATTTAATGTCAGCAGAGTGGCTCTACTCTGATTTGTACTGATGTTACTGAGCTAAAAAACATGCCCTTAATCATAAATGAAGTCTGGCAAACTGAAAACTTTTCCTGTGGATTGTAGTTGTAACACTTGAAGTAAAATCATAAATCTTCCTTGCCCCTGCTGCTCTTGCTGCCCTGTCCTTTCAGGTTTCTTAGGGGCCTGAGGGGGCCCCTTTCATCTCCTAATTGAGGTAAAGGGGGATACTTTTTCTGCTGAATTCTGCTTTTACTTGCTTAAAAGCTCTTCCTTCAGGCAAAAGGCCGTGTAACACTCCATTAATGCCAAGTGGCGGGGGTTTTCCTCTCAGAAAGAAGAAAATTAGCAGCTTCTGTAAAACTCTGGAAGTGGATGATAACTTTTCCATTTTCATCTAAGCCTAGTACGCATGCAGGAATTTCAGAAAAGTTGGTGTTCTTTCTCTGAGTTACAGAGAATTCCAGGGAATTCTGGAGCTGGATGTGTCCCCGTCGAGTGGGTTTTGTTGTGCCCTCACACGTACGTCTCTCTGCTGCTCTCTCAGGGTGTCAGCAGAGAAATTAAGCAGTTATAGCTGTTCCCAGGAGATAACTCTAGTATTCCTTTAAACAAGCAAAATGCTTTGGGTTTTTTTTCACTTTGGAGCTGCAGACTTTAATTTACAGATATTACTTTCTTAAAATAAAATTAGTTGAAATCCATGAATTTTACAGAACTTGGGGAAGTCGTAATGCAGAAATAAAACAACTGCCCTGAGTTTTGAAAGAGTTTGAATTGACAGGACCAGCGAGCAGGTTGTCTGCAGAATTTTCGGGTTCTGGTCTTTTTGGAATGGAATAATTTAGCAGCATGGAGCGTGTTCATGTTGGACGTGCCTTGCACATGTTCCCTGACAAATCCCTTTTTGGTGTTTCAGAAACGTGCAGAAGAATTTTTCCCATGTTATAGATGGGGAAATGGGGTTGCAAAATTACTCGTTTGAAATTGTAAGGAACAGGTTTATAGGTAATTAAAAATGTGAGTATTTAAAATTTCGTTAACCTTTGCTTAGATTTCCAGAAACCAAGTCCAGTCTGAAGGGATGTCAGGCATCCTGTCTTCAACTTTGTTGTAAATGCTATTGTTGATGTCAGTGAATTTTGCATCAGGTCGAAAGGGTCATGCGATGGAACACATTGAATTTGCATTAGTTTTGCTTCTTAAAACGTATTCTGGAGATGCATAAATGTTTTGTGCCTGTCTAGAAAGAAATTTTTATGTGTAATATGTTCTTGGAAGTTATCTCAGGTTACATTTGTATTAGGAAACAGTTTGGGTTTGCAGTGTTGATTGTGAGAGTAATTTTGCACAGATCAGGCCTTGGACATTTATTGTAACTTGGTTGTTTGCTGTTACCTAAATAAGGGGGGAAAAAGCCAAGGATTTTTCTGCCATAGAGGACAGTGGGATTTTTCAAGCTCCTAACAATAAAAAGATCTTAGCATTCTGATCCCTTCTTATAACAGTGGTGTCGTAACCAAACAGAAGATTTCCACTTGTGTGCTGCAGATATTTGTAATCACTTTTACTGCCTGTTCATAATCTTCAGATCCTGTTCCCAGTCTCAGTACAAAAACTTCGAGAAAAAGTCATTTTATGATCTACAAGTGTCCTACCACATCCCTGTTCTCCTTGTGTTCACCAAGCATCCTCTCTTCCCTGGTTCTCTTTTCCAAGCCAATTTCTTCTGTGCTTTTTTACAGTGCATTTGATCGATTAACTAATCTAGAAGGAAAATACAAGTCAGTAATCTTTAATTTTTGTGTCTTATAATGCACAAAAAAATCCATCAGAGAGAATGCAACATCTGTGCAGTTCTTTTTAGCAGCTATTTGCCACTCTGGTAATGTGGGAACAAAAGGACATCCAAGAAATTTGGAAGGTAATGCATTTAAAACGGAATAAAAAGGAGCACACATTTTACTTGTGCCATTCTGTCTCGAGGCGTTTCAGGAAAATAACTTAGCGGGCTTGGCAAAAGATTAGACGCTTACTTGAAAATCCGCAGCTAAATTATGTAGGATGAAGTTTTAGAAGAGAGATAAAGCTGCCTGCTTTAAGACATGAGCCAAGCACTCACTGCCTGGGGTTAGGCACTGCCTTCCTCCCCAGGAGCCTTGTTACTGCCTATAATGATCTTTTCTGCTGCTTGCTTACACCTTCTGTCGGAGCCCGAGCGCTGGACAAGCTGCTGCCTTGTTCCAATCCAATACGTTCCTCTTACTTGAGTTTACCTCACTACGCCAATTAATTGGTCATAAAGTTGGTCAGGCTTTTCATTAATAGGCAACGTGAGTGATTTACAAGCCCCAGGAATAACGTGCCAGGGCTGGGCTGTGGGGCTCGGGCTGGCTGCGCTCTCCAAGGCGCTGCGTGGTTACGCCGCTCGCATAGCAAAGAGCTGAGCGCAGCCATTGGTATTCAAGGAGCACTGCCCAAAAGGGAATTTAAGAAAAAAAAAATTATGGTGTTTTATCCTTTTCTTCTCCTCTTCCCACAGCATTTGCCCTCCGTGATGGTTTGAGGGGTGGCACAGGGCTCCCTCCCCCTTCTCAATGTGCTTGGGCTGATTGTTGCCGCAGCGAAGGGAGGCTGGGGCTGTGACAGGGAGGGAGGTTACCACATCAGAGCCCTCATAAATACCAGATGAAACCAGTGGGAAGGAGTTTAGGTTGGGAGTAAATGACACAAAGCCCTGTGTCGGTTGTACACGTGTGGGGGGAAACCTAAACAATCAATCTCCCTGTGCTGACAGTCGAATGTTTCTTCCTTTTGCTTTACTATGGTGTTTCTGTTTCTACGGCAACCAGGGGTTTTTTCTAGGCTGGCAAACTCTCCCACAGCAAATCCAAGGAAACAGATGTTGGCCAAAGCTTTAGTTTTGCCAGCTATAGTCCCCAGACGGGGACTTGGCCTCAGGTCTGCAGGGTGCTGCTTGCCAGGGATGCTGTGCCACTGCATCCCCCGGGTCAGCACAGCTCACAGTCAGTTGTCTGTTTTTAGGCTGAAGGTGGAAATTTTTATCAGGACTCCAGTTTTAAGTATAAGGCAAACATACAGAAAGGATCAGAAAGCTCTGACTTGTCTTTCACTCACACAATCTTGTTGTGTTGTGGTGTTTTAGGAAGCTGCTGTTTCTCCTTCAGGTGAAATGTGGTCACTGTAGTTGCAAGTTCAGTCACCTTGTCACCTTCTGTCCAGGTGGTTTCATTGATCCACGTTGTTCCTAATAAGCTGCAGCAATACCCAGCACACATTACCTTTGGATGCTAAGGAGTGTAAAAATTTGGCTTAATAAATTAGATCCAGAAATTGCCTGTGGAATCAGGGGTCTTGGCGAGAAAAGTCAGAACTGTGCCATTCCCTTTCTGCATATTCTCTGCTAAGAAAGGCAAAGAAATGTAAACTTCTCTTAATTCTGTAGGCAGCTAGTGAGATCTTGTACCAGGGGAAGAAAAACTGTAAAATCAGGCCTGTGAACTTGTGTCTCCAAAGGACTTTGAGGTTTCTTGGTCTCTGTCACATGTTGCTAAGAAGCTATATTGTATTTATGCTGCGGCTGTAGTATGCTGCTCTCCACGTGATTTCCCTGCTGCTGGATGTGCTGCTGAATGAGGGGAACTGGTTGAAAGAATCTTCTTTTTCTCAGTGTGTCTCTGTTGCATTGACAGCAAGAAGTGAGGTGTAAAATAGTCACTAAAGAAAAGGCTGGTTTGGTACAGCACGGTGCACTTCTCTTGCTGATGAAAGAAGGTAGGATAAAACAACTAGGGATTGGAAAGGGTTTGTTTTCCTCCCACCACAACATTCAGTAACATGAAAGTGTGACCTGTAAAGCATGAACTGGGGTGTGTAACATTCAGGAAAAGCTGGCTATTGATGGCAGCAGACTCGCCTCCCCCATCTGCTCTCCCCTGTAAAGTGGCTTTGGAGAGACAGGTGAAATTAAGAAATACTAATTTTTAATGAAGTGTATGAATTGCTAATGTGCACCCAAATCTCTGCAGGATTGGTCTAGGAGTGTCAGTGGATATCAGGCTGTTGTGTCAGGACTGAGAATGCCCTGAACAACCCTAACTGGTGAATTTGTACATATCTATTTCAGCTCCTAGGTAGGCTCTGGAGGCAGAGGCTAAGATTTGGAGGAAATAAAGAAATTTGAGCTCTAAGGTGTTCGGTAGCAGCTTAGATGTGCGTGTTCCGTGTTCGTACCTCATGGGAAGAAGCAGCCAAATCTCAAACTACCCAACTATAAATGTGCTTCGCAAGCAAGTATAATGAGATCTTTATTGAACCCCTTACGGAAAACTTTTCTCTCTCAGCGTGGTTGGAATTGCGAATAGTTTGTACGTTCTGTGGATCCCTTTCAAGAAGTAAGTCTGTCTGTTTCCCATGGTGTCGGAGCATTTATTTCTGCTAGGTCTGAGGGCTGGCCTGGGTGGAGTGGCAGGGTGGAATCCCCAGCGTTGGGAGCTGAGCTCTTTCGAGCAGGGGTGATTTGATCATGACCCTTCTGGATGTTGTCACTCTGCGGAACAGAGGGATTCAACCAAAGACAAATGAGAGGAAACGCCTTGCAAATAGTGGAGGGATTGGAGATGCCTCTCCTGTTTCAGCACTGGCACAGGTTTCATGAATAAACATTTCTCTCTTACTGATTGCAGTTTAATTTTCTTGGGTTCCTTCCAGAACGAGCTTGTGCCTTCTGATTCTGGCTCTCTCCACCTCATCCTCTCAGGAGAAGGGAGCACCTAATTAAATTTCATGTTCCTACCTAGGAACAACCTCTGCTTTTGGCTGCCACTTCACAAAACCACAGCGAGAGGGTGAGGGGGAGATGAGAGAAAATAGTGATTCAGGAAGATGTTACAACTTTACAAAGAGGAGGGAAGAAATGGGAACACGTTATTTTCCTCTAATTATTGCAGCAGTGCTTAATAGCTCATTTTTCTGGGGGGCATACAGCAAGCTCTGGGGTACCTGGGACTTTGATTTCAGGTTAAAGATGAACATCCTTATTCTCAGGAGTGTGGAGCTCTCCGTGCTTTCTCAAGGCAGAGAAGAGATAGATGCAGAAAATTTAGAGCTAAAGGTAGAACACTTCAGACTGCTTGAGGAGATGGAGGGTATTCAGCTGTATTTTCTCCTTTTCCTTCACATCATGTTCCTGGTGTGCTCTTTGATCCTCTGGCAGCTGGGAAGTGCAGCCATTGCTGCCTGTTAAAAGTGACATCTTGGTGGAATTACAGGAAATTCATTTCAATTCTTGGCTGAGAAATAATGAACAGCGAGTTTAGGGAAAACCTGAGTAATAAGAGACCTTAAGCAATGTGGGTTTTTAAAGCTGTGTTATGTACCTTTAATCTTTCTGAAGATTATAGGGTGACAGGATTTTCTAGAAATGGGCAGGCTTGTTAAAACAGTGTGTGGAGATCAGCTGTGAAATAACTACTTTTATCATAACCCCTCAAAGAGATCTCTCTTCGTGCAGTTGGGAGATAAGCGTAGGCTGTACCTGGGAAGTTATAATAAATGCTAATTGTGTTTAAGAACCGCGTCTAAAACTGCTGCTTTTTCTATTTCATGGGAGGAAAGAAGGGGAAGAGGGTAGGATGGTGACTCCTTTGAACGGTGACTGAGCTAATTGACAAAACATGCTATTAGACTCTGTGTGTAAAAATATTTTTCCGTGCTTTGTAATAGACTCCTCGAATTTACAGAAATGCTCTTTGTTTAGGAACAGCTATGGTTACAGTAGAACTTGCCTTACCCCACCCACATGGTTGAAAACACAAATATGCTGTAGTGAGGAAAAGCTCCACCGTTCTTCGTTTCTAGCTGCTTTCACAATACCTGCTGAGGTACAGGTTCCCTTTGCTGGAAGCAGGCACCAAACCCCAAATGTGGCTCCTGCTGCCACCCCATGTGCACAATTTCCACAGGTCTGCAGTGAGTGACATTGTTCTGGCACGGGGCTGAGATGTTTTCTCTCAGCAGACAGCGCAGGTTTGTAGATCTCTCGTGGTGGCATCTCAGAATTTTCCTGCTTTTTTAGTTTGGATCTGGGCAGCAAATGTGAGTCTTCTGGCTGACCAGTTGAGGTTTGGGGCCTGTGAAGCTTTGTCCTCTCTGTAGGTGTGATGGATATGTAGGATATGTAGACAGACTTAAGAAAGGCGTTATAAAGAATAAAAGGTTGGGTTTCCTCGTGACATGAGAGGTTAAAGATTAAGAAAATGGCTTGTCCACAAATTCTGCCCATCTGTAAGGTTTACAGGACAGTATCCTGACAGGGTGGCCTGAGGTGCTTTGTCTCAGCCTGATGTCTTGAACTAAACTTGCTGACACAATCCAGAGCAATGTTTGCAGTTCTTATCCCAGGTCCTGAGCTGGGACAGTGCCACGGTGCCGTTCTGGCTGACACACTATTCCAGCACCGGGCAATGCTCTGCCTGCCCCAGGCGGGGGGACGGAGGCCGTTCGCGGCGCTGGAGGGCAGGCAAAGCACCAGCTCGGGTTCGCCTTGCCTACCGATGGCAGGGTGCACGAAGGAGGGAGGAAGAAGTGGAGGGACTTCCTCGTGGGGCAGGGAAGGGTTTATTCTAGGGAGAAGCTACAAGGAGAGCTGATAAAATTAGGCACGGGGTTTTATACCCCTACATAATAGGCATGAAGAACATACAGTAACCAATAAAATATCAGTTATGGGGTCTTACAAAAGGGGGGAGAAGGGATTAGGGCAAATGGGAGAAGGTGTGGGGGGTAGAGGATTAACACGAGCCAATTACCAACCGAGGAACACAGAACTTTCCAGAGAAATAACCAAATAAGAATTATAATGAGGAGGGGTGGCAGCAGCCAATGGTCAGCGTGCTCCACACAGCCTTTGGTGTGCTCACTGTCCCTGTGCTGTGGAGGCATCAAACCACTGCACCTGTTGGTCTGCTCGGTCCTGCTGACCACGGCTCTGGCCATGGCTCAGCGCAACAGGACAGAACACATCCTCCCTTTCCTAGAACCGAGCTGAGTTTGTCCTTCCCAACGTGCAGCTGAATCTGTTACACCTTTGGGATCCTCAGAGGGTTTTGTTGGAGGCATATTTTTGCTGCCTTTTGCTTCCTTTACCTTGTAATTAATTCTGATCGTGAGCCATGCAGTGCCACAACAGAGTATTCAGAATGTAGGTTAGCATTAAGCTGTTGGGAAATTGGTCCCCCTCCTCTCGGTGTCACAGGCTGGATGGATGTGACTGCCAGGAACTCTCTGCAAATTCTTCCCTCTGGATTGTGTGGCTTTCCCAGGAGCAGGTTTTGCTCCTGTTTGTGCTCTCCCATCCTGGGTGGAAGGAAGGAAACTGCACACTGAAGCCTGTTTTTGATGAAAGGAGCAGCATCTACGACAGCTAAACGTTCCCTGTGGGCCTTTCCAACTGTCAAGGAGAAAACTGTGTGTTTTCTCACAAAAATTCTACTGCAAGCACGTGCAACATCAACAGTGCTCCTGCTCCTGTCCCTCCCCTGTGTCACGGTGCCATCTGAGGAGCTTAATGAGGCTCAAGTAAGCGGGAGGCTGAGATGTGGCTGTCAGTATCCCCAAAGGTGGAGTAGTGAGCTCTTCTGCTGGCAGCAACAGCAGGAAAGGGAAGCGTTGCCTGTTTAACTTCCTCTTTGATGCTTTATTTGCACATACCCTGGGGTCTGTGTTCCTTTTTCCCTGCAAGCTGTCCAGAACACCTTTGCTCCCAACAATCTGGACCCCTCCGCAGGTCTCGGTGTCTGTAGGAGCAGCGTTGCCTGCAGAAGGTGAGGGCTGGTGCCTGCCTTTGACCTACTTGTGAAACCTGTGTTTGGAAATCCATCCCATAGTACTCATTCCCCTGGAGCAGACTTCACGCAGAACGTCACTGTGCATAAAGCAGCTGCCGGGGAAGGCAGGAAATACCGAGTAGCTGATGCGTGATGCAAAGTGCCACGTGCCACAGAAAGTTCAGTGTTCGGTGTGGGGACTGCGTCCTGTGCTCCCAGGCACAGCAGCAGCGCCTGGTGCTGGGGTTGGAGGAGCTGAGTGATTTTGTAGGGAATAATCCATGCCAGGTTGGATAGGGAGGCCGGAAACTAGAAAGGGAAAACTGCTGGTGGTGTGGAAGGCTTGGATTTTGTTTTGTGGGAACAAAGAAGGAATTTCTTAATCTGACAACTTCATCGAAAAAATACGGACAAGTGGAAGTGTTTGTCACTCGCGGAGGAAAGGGAATGTTCAAATTGTAGGACAGCTTCAAATTGTGCCTTCTGAACTTGTGCCAGACAGAGAGATGGAATCTTGCACCAATAATGACTTTATTATTAGTTTGTTACAGGAATGTTGTTTGGGGTCCTCCTCTGGGCAGCTACACCTGCACAATGGCAGCAGTTAATTACTACAGTGGTATCACAGCTTTTACACTTTAGAAACCATGAAAATCACAACCATTAAGCAATATCTGTTGTAATCTGCAAAGTCTTTGGTACAGGAACATTAACCCTGTGTGATCCTTTGGGTTTCTGTCTTCTATACTGAGGTCTCCATGAGGAAAAAACCAAAACCAACCCACCAAACCAGGAAAACATTGCAGCTGATGGAAACAGCCACGTTTCACTGGGGTTTTTTTCGATGCAAAAAGAAAAAAAAAGAGTTGTTTGCAGGGTGTAATAAACACATTCTTTTGATGCACTGGCTCAGAGTTTATTTGAGCTTTTTTATGTCATTATAGTAGAAATCCCGAGCAGCCCTGACTCTACAACAGGAAACTACTCATTACTAGCAGGAACACAGAAATACAGCAGGTAATTTCTCTCAGGTCTTGAGAGAAAGATAAGTGGCTTGCAGGGAACGGGAGAGAGAGGGAAGTCCAATTTGCCTGTTTTTCTTTCCTCCCTGTTTGTGTGAAGGAAATAATAGGGCAAGATTCTTCAGATGTAATTCTGGGTGGGTGTGCTCTGCTATGCAGAGGGCAGCTGCAACTATGGGACCAAAAATGGGCTCTTGAAGCTTAAAGCCCTTCCAAAATAAAAAGGAAAATCTGAGACCTCGACATACTCGTATTTTGGATGTAAGATGTAGAGATAATTTGCAGCTTTGCACTTCAAAATTCCATCCATTTCAGACCACGAGACAATGAGAACCTCGGCTGTGTTTTGTACTTAGGCAATCCCACAAACGTTTGCTGTCCCCGCTCCCAGCCTAGGACAGGCAGGGAGCTGTGTGCTGCTCTGTGGTGCCTTTTGAGGTTTTAGAGAATTTGGAGCAGCTCTGCAGACGTTTTTAGCCGGCCAGATCAGTCCCTCTGTGACCTACTTGTCATCATGTGAGAACAGGTTTTTATCCACACGGAGCCTGTGATCCGCACTCCTGTTGGCAGTGCAGCTGCTGCTGAAGGATGGCTGACAGGAATGATGTAAAGCATTTTCAGTCCTAAACTTCGCTTCCAGGGCAAGTTATCTTTACCAGCTGTTCTCTGTTCCTTTTCCCTGATCGTTTTTTTTGAAGCAAATAACCAAATTCAGCTGAATTCCAAATAGGATTTAGTCTTGGGTAACATTTTGCAGGGGTGGAGGGGGAAGTAGGTTGGGAGTAGTGCCAAATTTTGGCTGTAGGTGCCAAATTAGTGGGCACCCAGCTGTGTTCAGTTCTGCTCTGCCGGGCTCAGGTCAGTGAGCTAGTGTTGCAGGAGGGGATGGGGAGGCTCTGTAATGAAGTTGTGAGGAGATAAAAGGAACAGCACTTCAGAGGGTTTGTTTCTGCTGAATCTCATGGCAGGGTCCTGGTTATTGATTTTTGCTGTTTTGGCATGTTTTAATGATGCCATTCATTCCTATTAATTAACTTTGCTTCACAAAACTTTATTATTTTTTACAGCCCTTTCACTAAGGCCCTCTTTTGGCAGCAGTCTCGTGGTTCAGCAGCCATGGGTGTGCGTTTGTGCTCTTCTATTTCTGTACGTGTTCAGTTGTAAAGGCTGGGAAGGTTTTTGCCCTGTCCTGGTTTGAAGTCTTAGGTGGCAAACACTTTTTTGCCAGACTCCAAAAGTTTAGCTCTAAAACTACTTTTATGTTTATATCCTTTTAAATTAGCTCTGTATTTAAGCACTAATTAGCATCCTATTAAAAATGCACATGTCTGATTCATCTCTGCAGAGGGTTTGAGCTGAGCACACTCATCCTCAAGATGGCTTCTACCCAGCTGCTCCAAAAGTTCATTCTGGCTCCCCACTTCAGGTTGAAATTGCTGGTTGTGTGTGGAACCAGCAATTTATAACTCAAGGGCTTTTGAATCTTCCCAGGCTGGACACCTCCAGCCTGGCTCTGGCTTCCTGATCAAGTAATGATTGTCTTGAGCTGTGATTCCTTATTTAAGGCCACTGAAGTTGATGCTGGGGTTAAATTTTCGTAGCTGCTGCTTCTCTGAAGTCCTCTTGACCCACCTTAGTATTTGGCATCAGCCAAACCAGGGGGAAAACGGTGAAGAAGTCACCAGACACTTCTGTTCTGGATTATGCTGTGCTGTTCAACTCCCAGCTTCAGCCTGGTGAAGTCTGCTTGAAGTTGATATTTTTTCAATGTCTTCAGTGAACTATTGCAAGAGATTTTTACTTTCTCTCATCTGAGTGGAACTGGCTTTATCACCCCTTCAAGTAGTTTTGTACCTCTTTGTTAGAATGCAGGACTGCTAATGCTGCTTTGATTTCTGAGGTATGGCTTACCTCTAATAACGTTATAAAAAGACAAAACACAACACAAATCAACCCCCTAAGCCTCTTTTCCTGTCTCTTTTCCACACACAAAACCAAATAAGCAAAACAAACAAAAAAACCCAGCCAAAAACCAACCCAAAGTTCCAGCTTGAGTTCAGTGTTGTGTGGGTCTCATTAGCCTTTTGCTTGTACACTTTTGGGTGTGTGTGGTTAGAGACACCTAAATGAGGAGAGAGCAACTCTGCTTTGACAGCCACATGTTTTGGAACAAATCTAGTTATTCCTTCTGCATTTTTAGCTGTAGTCGTCTACAGTATTTTTGCTTCAGAATATATATATGTTTCCAGTCTTGTTCTTATTGCAATCCCAGATTTGTAAACAACTGATTATTTCCTCCCTGGTTGAAAATCATCCCAGGCAGTACTACAGATGTAATATTTTTTATTGCAAGACAGTGTGCATCTGTAAACATATTTTCAGCGAATATCTGTACACAGAGTTTAATGTTTTCTTTTTGCAGAGACTGTGCTAGGAATGACTGTGTTTAAAAATTATACACCTGGCATTAGTGTGATTAGATTGCTTCCCAGTGTTTGAAGGAGTTTTTGCTGTTTGCGGACTCGTTGCCATGGTGGCAGTAGTTTCGTTTCTGGAAATTTAGAATGTGCCTTTTTTGTGAAGGCCTCTTGGTGCTATATTGACTGCTTAGAGTACAGATTGGTTAAATTTCCATTGGTTAAGGAGGTTAATTCACAGATCTTGTACATAAAATTGTACATAATAGTTGTACATAAATAAATGTTTAAATGATTTGCCAGAAAACTGCTACACCTGGTTTGAAGTTAGTGGTTCAAAATTGTATTAATTTTTATTCTGGGTTTGGGGTTTTTTTTGATTCAGACAAGTGAGGGTAAGGAGTGAAGGTCGTTTGAAGGAGCAGAGAGCTGTCTGCAGTGTGCTTCCTTCTTGTCCTGCATGACTGTTAGGCAATAAAGCAAGAAATCGTTCTCTCCATCCTGTCTTCCCTCCTCCTTTCAGGAGCTGCAGCATTTGACTGAAATGGGCCACGTGTCTCCTGGAGGTAAATCATCTCCTGGTTATAGCTATTATGGAGGAGGTGTTGGGGCAGCCGAGAAGTTTTGGATGAGTCGAAGGGTGCGGAGTCAGCGCAGTGAGCAGCAAACGGGCACGTGGCTGCTCAGCCCACTGATGACGCCTTTAGAAGATCGGGTTTGTGACAGTGGGTGAGGGCCGGCAGAGCTTGGCTTTGTGTAAAACCTCCACACACAAAGTGCTCATTTCTGCCTCATTTTTGACATGCTAATGATAGCAGTGCTTTTGCTCTGTTCTGCTGTCAGCTGAGTCTGGAAATCAAGGTTCCCTGGGTCGATGACGTTTTCTGCAGCGCTGGGAGAAATGTTCTCCTTCCTGCTGGCTGTGCCTCGGGGTCTGCTCAGGTCTTCGGAGCTTGAGGGCTTGGCTTGATTTGCTGTGTGCAAAACAGGTCAGGAAAACAGCTGATGGCACAGTGCTTGTTGCACTGGGGAATAGGAAGAAGGACATCCTGTGGAGGACGGAGCACTACAGTTCCCATGAAGGAGAAGCAATTTTCGTTGCTCGACTGCAGTTGTTTCTTCTTCTGTGTGTCTTTCTTCATGTAGATAAACGTGAGAAGAAAATAAAAGGATCCAAAGTAACAATGTAGGATTTTTTTTTAGCTAATATAGAAGTGCTTTGTGCTTCCAGTAAAACATTTCTCCAATACTAAGGCTTGCAGCACTGATTTGTAAGTGGGAAAGGAAGGGACGGAAATCCCAAGTGTCGCAAGCATCCAAATGCTCTTTGCTGCCAGGAGTTAATCCTGGAAATACATCGAGGTTGCCTTGTGATTTAAGACAAACTTCAGATTTCTCACACTGTATTTTGAGAACCTGAGTACTGTATTGCCACTTGGATTCAGTACATGAACCAGCTGATCCTAATTCCGTCCCTTTGCTTTCCTGCTAGCTTGAAAGCTGCAGGAGGTTTGAATGGTGATTTTTCTGAATATTGACAAATTCTCTAAGAATATTGACAAATTCTCTAAGTGTTTTGGGGCAGAGAAACAATAGATTTTACGACTCCTGAGTTTAGCAAAGCTTTACTGGCTTAGAGGCTTTGGCAAAATCGTTAAGAATTAGGATTTGGTCTGCACTTCCATTTGCAGGGTCACAGCTGTGAGTACAAAACTGTCAAAGAAAGTTCAATGTGTGCAAAGCTCGGAGCATTCAGCAGTTATTTTTTGTTTGCTGGTTGGTTCTCTCTTGCACTGTTGCTTCTTCACATGTAGTAATGGGATCTTAAGATGTGCTGGGGAGGTTTAGGAAAAGTTTACTTATGGAAAGGGTTGTTAAACCCTGGCACAGCTCCCTGGGGGGAGGTAAGAGGTGTGTAGAGGTGGCATTTGGGGACATGGGTTAGTGGTGGCTGTGGTAGTGCTGGGCGATGGTTGGATTCAGTCACCTTGGAGGTCTTTTCCAACCTAAATGATTCCATGAATTTCAGAGAGGGAACATAACTTTGCACTTCAACATGGCGGCACTTGGATTTGTGGGGATCATTAGAAAAATGGAGAATTTTCCATTTCCGTGCTGCTTGTGGAATTTCCTCCCACGAAACAGTGGTCACAGCAATCTCTGTCTGTGATCTAACACAGACTCATTTCTAGCTCATCCTCTGAGGGGAACTGATGCTTTTTAATTTGAAAGACAGTTTAAACTCACTTGTGTTCCTCTAGAACCATCAAATGCTCTCTGGGGAATTCCTGAATTACAAGATCATGTCATTGCCTGAATGCACTGAGCATGAGGATATTCTTTGAGGAGCAAAAGCTGCTTGGATTCCTCTGTCATGTGAATGCAGAAGAAATCCTGGCTCTCCTAAGTGCAGCTCAGAGAAGGTGACCCGTGCTCCTGATGGCCACGGCTTCTCCATGCCTGTGGTGGCTGGAGGAACGGCTGTGGTTGTTTTCCCACCTCGTTTTCTTTTCCAGATGATGCTCAGAGCTGCAGGTGGTGGTGGCATACGGGAAGCTCCAGTGCAAACTGCAGCAAAGCAAATGAAATTTGCTGCCCTGCTGTTTCCTTCCCTCCCGGTATCCCGTGGTGGTCTGTCTCCAGAGTGCTGCTGGTGAACAGCAGCTGCTGGCTGGAATTTTTATCAGGCTTTTGGTGCTTTAAATTCAAGAATCTTCAGTTATTTGAGATCTGTTTATAAGGAAAAAAACCCACAAAAACAACAAACCAAAGAAACCACAAAAAACCCAACCCAAACACCCCAAAACCCAGGAATGCCAGATGCTTAATGCAGGATGGGATGTGGAGAACAGAGCATAGGAATTTTCAGTAAACAAATGCCGTGTATTTAACAGATATCACAGAATCGTGGAATGGTTTGCGTTGGAAGGGACCTTAAACTTCACAGATTTTTCAGGGCAGGGACACCTTCCACTATCCCAGGTTGCTCCAAGCCCTGTCCATCCTGGTCTTGGACACTTCCAGGGGTCCAAGGGCAGCCACAGCTTCTCTGTGCTTCTCTGGCTCATCCAGGGCCTCCCTACCCTCAAAGGGAAGGATTTCTTCTTAATATCCAATATATGTTTGGAGGCAGCAGCATGAGGCTTCTTCAGGACATTCATAATTCTGTTCTATTCCCCTGCAGCCCCAAAAGTTTCCATAGTCAGCCCTTGAATGTACAGCAGGGAGGGCTTTGTGGGGTAGCTGTTTAGAGTGGCAGCTCTGTTTTCAAGCTACTCCTCAGCAGGGTTAATGTGAAGTTTTTGTGGGCAGGTGCACAAGCAAAAGCTTTCCACTGTGTTCAAGTTTCTGCACCTAAACGAGCTCTGCCATTTAAATTGTGTTTGTGGGAAAGGTTATTGCTGTTCCACTGCGTGCCAGCATCATGAAAGGGATAAAAACACCAGGAGATTGTGTAACACTGGCAGAACGGGATGAAATTGAGTTTGGCACTTCTGGGTTCTCTTCCATGAAGTTGGCAACTGTCTGATATCTTCCTTGGAATGCTGGAGAGCTCTTCATACTTAGCAGTCTTTTTTAAAGCAATTTACCAAGGGATTAAGTGACATTTCTGCTTGTGGAACTAGATTAAAGCTGGGGACTTGCAGGGGCTCTTGTGCAATTCCATGACAGGTTCAAGTCCCAGCATCTCATCGAGTCTGCTGCATGACAGTGATTGGAACCAGGGGGCATTTTCTTACACAGTCATGAAAAAATTGCTGGGTTTTGGCTTATTTTATTTTGGTTCAATCCTTCCCCCCCCCCAGATTTTTGTAATTTCTCGGGAAGAACAAGGGTTTTGCTCTTGGAAGAAGGAGGGAAAGGATCTACACAAGCAAAAGCAGCGTGTTAGGTTTGGGTCTGTGAACAGCCCTCATGAACACTTGAATGGATCAGCAGTGTTGGTGGAAAGGGTGATAAAGCTCGTGAGAGCTCTGGGATGCTTTGATAAGAGTTGGTAGGAAGGGAAGGAGAGGGGAAGCTCACACTGTAGTATTTTGCTTTTTAAGTACCAGCTGTCCTTTCTGCAGCCCTAGAAGATTTATCAAATTAACTCCCTTCTCTCCCCATGCTTAGTTTTAATATGTCCACTTGTACCACCGAAAAAATGCAATTAAACCCGTGCTTTCACTCGGGCATCTGTACAGTGAGAACGTTTGCTCATTTACAGCAGTGGCAAGGTCATGAGCTGCACACTAATTTCAATCTAATTTTTGTGATTCTGTAGTTGACTTCTTAACTGAGATTTTCAGCTCCATTAATTAAATTTAAGCAGTCATTTATTTTTTTTCCCACCTAGGATTATCAGTTAAAAGGGGAAATGAGCAGGGAAAGCACAAACGTTGCTTTCTGCTCCTACGTCTTGATTTGAACTCTGTGCTGCTACTACCAGAAGAAAACATGAAAGAGTCTGAAAAATGAAAACCAGAGCTGCTGGTGACAAAGGAGGGGGGGTCATACGGCTCGTGGTCAGTTTAGTACAGCAGGGATAGAAAGGGGAGACAATCCAGTTGTGTCAGAGGAAGACAGTCTTTTCAAGCAGTATTAATTCAACTCAGGAGTTTTAAAAGTAGTATTGAAATTGTTCTTCAGAAAATCCATTATCAGAGGCCACTGCTGGAGATAAATGATGCTTTCCTAATACACTGAGCAGCTGTCAGATGAGGTCTTCAAGCTCTTTTCTCTTCATGTGTATGTCCTGCTCCTACTTTTATTTACTTGCCTGACTAACTCTTCCTGGTGTGCAATGTTAGGGAGGTCTGCAAAGAATCCCAAATTGAAAGTCTCTCACTATTTAAGTTTCTCACAGCTAAGTGAAAAGCACTTAGTAAAAGTAATGCAGCATTATCCTTAATGCCAGAAATTTCTATTAAAAGGCTTATAAAGTAAGACTCGAACACTTTTTCACATAATCTAAACTGATGGTAAGTACTGACCAATAAAACACTGTCTTTTCCAGAAATACTGCTTTTTCTGGAAGAGAAATATTATTATTCTTCTATTTAGCTTTATTTTCCAAGGTAGAATTTGAAAGGGAAATGCCTGACCTGCTAATTGATAGATCTTATCCATTATTTTAATGTAGTCACACGAGGATGCATTTGAATTGTTTGTTGATGTCTGTCCCATGATTCCACGTTGTAAGAGTGCTTCCAGCACTGTTTGCCTTTCAGGGAGCTTTAAACCTAAATTGTACGTGAAGGCTGTATGGTCCCAGGCGCTGTTTGCTCACTTGTGAGTGTGAACGTGACAGCAGCGTGTGCCTGGGAAGTACAGCCCGGGATCAGAACGAGCTGCTGATGCTCATTCCCTGCGCTCAGCGGGAGCAGGGCTGTGTTCTCCTGACCAGGGGGTGTGTGCCTGGAGCCAGAGGAGCTGGTGGGATCCGTCCAGGGCAGGTTGGGCTCTGGGTGGGAGCCCAGAGAGGCCATGAGCTGCTGACCCTTTGCACAGCGAAGGGCACAGGGACCTGTGGCACTGCCAGGGGAGGGACACTCAGGTCCCCAGGCCACCGAGTTGATTACAGGGCTGGAATATCTCTTACAAAGACAGGCAAGAGACTGGGGTTTGTTCAGCCTGAACAAGAAAAGCCTCCATGGAGGCCTTAGAGCCCCTTCTAGTGCCTAAAGGGGCTCCAGGAGAGCTGGAGAGGGACTTGGCACAGGGGATGGAGGGACAGGACAAGGGGAATGACTTCAAACTGAAAACAGAGTAGTTTTAGATTAGGTATTAGAAGGAAATTCCTCCCTGTGAGGGTGGTGAGGCCCTGGCACAGGTTGGTGAAGCTGTGGCTGTTCCTGGATCCCTGGAAGTGTCCAAGGCCAGGCTGGAGCAACCTGGGATAGTGGAAGGTGTCCCTGGCCGTGGCAGGGGGCTGAAACAGGATGATTTTTAAGGTCCCTTCCAAGTCAAACCATTCCGTGATTCTCTGATTAACTGCTGGGAAGCTTTGGAGTCTGCAAAAACTCTCACAGGTGCAAATCCATGCTCTCTCTTTTGGTGCAAACAAGCCTGTCTGAAATAAAAGCGAGTGAATGATACAGGATCAGAGCATTTGATTTGTTTGAATGCAGTGTTTCGTACCTCAGGGAGGGAAAAAAAGAAACAGTAATTCTTCCCTAAAAAGTAGTGTTTTGATTGAAAATGAGGTTTGAATTTTACGTTGAAGATCTGAGACCTCAGAAGAAGTTAGTGATCCATTACTTTGTCGTTTTCCAGGAGCTGCAGCACAAGACTAAACCATCATTCCTGTAGCCTGGCTCTCTTTATAGGGGTTAGGGTGAACTTGATGGTGGTTCAGACTTCCAGTCCAGTTTTTGTTAAGGCTTTTTGATCTTTCAGGCAGAGCAGGTGCGATATTTGGGTGAGAACAGCAATGTGACTGTTTTGAGGTGTAATGAAAACACCTGATGACCTGAATTAGGTAAAGACTGTGTGGGGACAGGAGAAGGACAAGACTTGAATTCCTCTTTATTTTCCCTAATCTGTAGTTGTCAGTGCCTGCAATCTGCCTTCCAGTGCCATGAAAGTCAAGTCAGAAGGAATCAAAGCAAACAGCTGGAGCTTTGAATTTAAAAGCCTGTGCCACCTTCCTGAATGAGACTGGCTTGCTGGTGAGCAGGCAAATCAGAGTTGGGTGAATCAATGGCAGCTGCTTCTTTACTTGCCTAGGAAGGTAGTGGGTGTAAACTGGGGGGGTTCTCAAGCGGGGAATTAAGGTACCAGCCAGGGGCTTGGCTGTTAAAAGCAGGGTGTGGATTACCCCTCTGAATGTATCCTACCAGCCTGAATATTGCATACTGGGGTGGAACTGCAGGAAGGAGGTGCTCGGGCATTTGTACATGATGTCTAGGTTCCCAGAGATCTCTTTTCCTGTGTCACCAGCACAGGGATGTAACCTAAAAGGGAAAGCAAAGTTATGTCCAAATGACTTGGGTATCATTATTGGCCAGTGCAGCTTCTAAACCGAGTTTTAGGAAACAAATTGTAGCAAAAGTGAGATGGTTTATAATCCTTCAGCTTTCTCCTCCAAAATGTCCCCCTCTCCCAAGGATTGCTGGCAGTGGCCTTTTGCTCAGACGCAGCAAAGCAAAGTCTCAGCAGGTAAATCAGTGTTTGCAGCAAATCTTTGCCTGCCATTTGGGCTCCTTGCATTAATCTGAAACTCTTGCTCTCCCAGCACGCTGCCAGCATCTCATCCATCCAGGGAATCCATTACTGAGCCTCACTGTGGACTTTATGGTGTAGAGTGTGATAGAGATTCCAAATAAATAAAGGGCTTTAGCTCAATAACCTGCTTTTGATCACATTCTGGCCATCATTCAGGTCTCTGGGGTGCTATGATAATACAGGTAATGGGGAGTTGCATATTCAGCTGGGTATATAGTTTTCATCTCTGGCATAAGAAAAAAGGATGAATATCCATTCCAGGGGACGTTTTTGGAAAAGGCCTGTGATTGATATCTTAGCCAGAAAGATTTTAAACTCTTAGAAAACACTTTATAATTGCCCCAAAATGCTGGTATTGAGTGGCAGCAATTTTAATAATTTAACGATTAAAATAAGAATATTATAATTTAATGAAGTCTCTTTATATGCCTGTGGTGTGTGGGGTTTCAAGCAGATCATGGGCTTTTAAAAGTCACGTAGAAAAGGAACATAGTTTAAAAACTTAATAATAAGTAAAAAATGCAAAAAATGGGTCATTCAGTAAACTGCTTCCCGTTTTTCCTAGAAACCTTTTCCTGTTGTTCAGTGTATAGAATATCTTCAGAGTACATGAAGTCCACAAAGCTCATTGGAAGCCAGTAAAGGCTTTTTAGGCTGTTGTAGAAAATCATGGGTTCATGGATAAAATCATGTGACTTTTGTAAGAGTCTAGAAATTTGCTGAGGTAACTGAAAAATCATACAATATATTAAATAAACTAAATTCCCTGGTAGACAGGGAATTTATCTGTCCAGAGAAGCTGTGGCTGCCCCAGCCCTGGATGTGTCCAAGGCCAGGTTGGACGGGGCTTGGAGCACCCTGGGCTAGTGGAAGGTGTCCCTGCCCATGGCAGGGGGTGGCACCGGATGGGCTTTAAGGTCCTTTCCACCCCAAACCATTCTGTGTTTCTGTGATTTTCATGTGTTCAAATCTCTTCTTTTTGAGACTGAGTAATGGTAGCAGAAAAAGATGTGGGGTTGGTGTTGGTTGTTTTTTCTTTTCCCTGAGCAGTCTCTCAGGAAGTTTTAAGTTTGTTGCTGTGGGTGACATCTCTTCCACTCAAATATAAATGCACTCTGCACCAGTAGAGGGAAACAAGTCGTTGTACATAATTTATACTCCTCATTGCCACATCCCTGTTCAATTAGTGATAGGTTTATGATAGTCTGGTCCACTGGGATTCATCCAAATCACCTTAAAAAGGACTTGAAGCATGTTTCTGTGCTTTGATAGTTTTTTTTTTTTAATCATATCCCAAAGATCGTACAGCACCACCTTGTTATTTTATAAAATAAGGGACAGACTTAAGGCTTTCACCGAGTTTCCAGGGCTTGTTTCCTGGCCAGGCACTCTCAGCTGCTGTCCTCAGTGAGTTACCCATTGCCTGCGTGTTTGTACGCAGTTTTTTTCACACCATGAAGGAAAATAACAGCTGGTACCAGGTGTAATGCAGATTGACTCCCTGAATTTCACAGTCAGCAGAGAGAGGACAGGATCTTTCACTAGGTCTGTATATGAATATGCTTGTTATATGTCTATGAAAATTAAACTTGCAAAGCCGGGGTAAGAACCAGCATTTCTGCTCAGAGTGTGCATCAGCAATATTTCGGAATTCTCCCAAAATTCAGTGAGGCAGAAATCTAACTTTGTAGTAACTAATAAAGGCACTTATGAGTTACTGATTCTAGATTATTGATGCTTCACATCAAAAAAGTAACTGCAAGTTTGAGGAAGTCAAGAGGAGCTTGTTAAATGAAGGGTTTTAGAGCAACTCTGTTTATTCTTATGTTTCTCATCATCACCTTCTCACCTGTGAAGTGCTGTCAGTTTGCCAGGACTGAAAATCAGGTTCTATTTTATAATTGCCCAGTTTGATCAGTACCAGCATGTGAGTGCACTGACTTTATCTAAGCCATTAAATCATGTAATTGGCACTTTCAATATCATGAAGCGTGGAACTGAATCGTGGAAGATTGGTCCAACAGGGTATACATTTTTTCATTTGCTATGGAATCTTTTCATGTTGGTTGGTGAAGCTGGAGAGATTTAATTCAAAGTGCAGGTTTTTGGAAATACTGACATAGATCCTAAAAAACAGACTTCACAAGGGAATTGGCACATGGACACACTGCTTACCTGGATGATACTGAAAAATTGTTTGTGTGCTTGAAATGCAGTGCCCAGGGATGGGCAAACCAGTCTAGGGGAAGGTGTCCCTGCCCATGGCAGGGTGTTGGAACTGGATGAGCTTTAAGGTTCCTTCCAACCCAAACCATTCCACGATTCTATGACTGGTGTGGAAAACCTAATGTAGTAAATTTAACTCCAATTTAATAGCATTGCTATAGACAAATGAGTTAAATGTGTGAGTCTAGGGCTACTCTAGGCATTGTAAGCTTTTTTTAATACCTTTCTACTGGACCAGACTGGAGGAATCCTAACTGAAGTTAAAGGATAATTCTTGAAACCTAAGTTTATTTCATTGCTGCTCCACACATAAAAACAAGGAACATGCTGTTATAGGTCCCTCACACACAGCTGGAGGAGGTTAAAATTATCAGACAGGAGGAATTAGGATTTTGAAAGGTGATGAAATAAAAAAAATGGGATGTAATTTAGCATCACAGAACGCAAGGTCATGCATCTCAGGACTAATTAGTTTTCTTGGTTTAAGATTTGAGATCAGTTGGAAGTGACAAAAAGCTGTTGGAGCATTAATACCAGGAGACTGAGATGAGTCTGAGATGTGCTTCTGAAAAGAGAATGTCTTTCTGTAAGGCAAGATGGTAAAACAGGAATGTGTTATATAGATCAGAAATTATTTTATCTGGAGTGTTCTGGAAGGTGATTCCATTTGGACAGCACGGGTGCTCCTTCAGAGGAAGAATGAATTCAGCACGTTGCAGATGTAAAGAAGGGCTATGAGGAGATTGGCCATAATTGAGAACTTCTGCAATGGGGACACTGGAGTGTGTAGCTTCCTTAATCCAGCAAAACAGGAGGTGCAGTGAAGGAAAGCATGGAGTGCTCCAGCCACTCCAGCTAGGAAGAAGAATAAATTGGCCAGGCCTGTGGCTGTGAAGATCCAGCACTGTCATCGTAGGACTTGTAGCTCCCCAAGAATAAATAGCAGATGTCTGGGAACAGGGGGCAGGGGTTGTAGCTGCCTTAGCACCACCCTCAGACTGTGTGGTTTGGATGAGATGTCTTTACTGTGGGAGCCCTGCTCTAGAACAATCAAGCTTTTGCTGCCGTGGAACTATGGTTTCACAAACTGCTGGTGCACAGAACTGGTGTCCAAACTCCTTTAGAATGAAACGATTTTCTTTTCCTAAATAGCAATAAACACCATTTCACTTCTGTCTGTTGAGTGCACTGTGTGCTGGAAGAGAGAGAGGCCCTGAGGATCAGAGAGAGGGGCTCTGTCCTGGGCCCGGAGGTGACCCTGGGAGTGCATCCAGGTCACCGGGGATGGACTGAGAGAGGATTGTGTGTTTATGGACAGCCTGGGCCTGGGAGAAGTGTTCATTGCAGTTTGTGGCCTTATAGGGCATTGTTTGCCTATTACCATCATAGGTGAAATCTGTGCAATGCCCCAGGTGATTGGGGGACACTGTGGGGAACATCTTTCCTGTTTATAGGATGTGATATCCTGTTGGGTGCTGGGATTTAGGGAATTCTGACTGCGCAATAAACGGCTTTGCATTTGCCATCTTATGTGCAAAGTCCTTGCCCCTGTGTCATTACTGCATCTGTCCTCACCACCAGAGCTGTCCCAAGAAAGCTCTGGTGACATTGGCAAGAAACTAGCATTCCATGTCATTGGTCATTTTTCTCTTGAGTGCACCTCATTATTGCCTTCATCATCCAGTGTAGGTTAAAAAAATTAGATCATTTAGCTGAGGATCTGCTAATACCTGTTGTAATTTTGACTCGAGGCACCCAGCCCGTGCTGTCACCATGAGTTCAGTGTTCCCAGGGGCTGCTGTCAGCGCTGAGGAAAGAGGTCACTTGTTAATAGCTCATGTTTTCATTTCCTTGTTTTCAGTTCCGAGTGCCATCAGCTTCCATGTTTGTGGTGATTACTCCGTCACAGAAGTGTTGTGGCAATTAGCTCTGGATAGGTGAGAAATCTCACAGTGCAGCTGGCTCTGAGCTCTGCTGGTTGTGTGAGGAGCGGGGTCACGAGTGCAGCTCTTTGAAAAGTTGGTGCTGTGACTGGGATTCAGGTCAAGTGTGCTCAGAAAGTCGCTGTTCACCCTTGTCCTGCAGCTGGATGCAGATGCTCTGTGGTTGTGTCATCTCTGCCTCTGAGGAAAGAGAGCATTAAACCAAAACCTGGCTTACACAACTCTGGTATAATCTTTATATCTGAAACCACGTCCACTGACTTGGATTCTCTTTAGTCTCTGGGCTAATAAAATTAGAACTGCTGGTTAAATAATGCTTTTTTTTTTTATATAATTCCATATTAATTGTAGTCTCTGTTCTGGGAAATTCTATTAGTTTTTGCCACAGATGAGTGTTTTCAGATAAACAACATCTTTATTCCAGCTGGGACTTCATCATCAAGTTTATCTTAATTATCTAATCCGAAAATAGTCTTGAACTGCTAGAAATGCTGCAGTATAGTCAAGTATCACAATTATTTCCTCCCTGTGAGACAGTGCTTTAGAATTAGAAAAACCCCAAACAAACCAAAGCTGATATTGATAGTCTGGTGAGAAGTCTGTCTTGTATGAAGTGCAGAATGTGATGGAAAGCAGTTGTGCCTCCTGGGGACAGCCTGCCAGGCACAGTCATTTCCATGGAAAAACGATACACTGCAGTGCCTGTCTCACCCCTGGGGTGCTGGTTCAGCACGTGGCAGATGCTCTCTCTGCAGTGCCACTGTCCCATGCCAGTGCTTGGCATGAGGGCAGAAACACCCTGTCCCCTCTGTTTGCAGCTAACCCCATGAAGGGGACGGCCAGAAGCTGTCAGGGTGTGGAAAAGGTGTAGAAGTTACCCTGGGAGTTTACAAATTCGGGAAGTGCACAGAGACTCTGAAAATGTTTGAGTATCAGTGAGGCTTGTCCATGGAATCACAGAATATCCTGAGATGGGAGAGAACCACGGGGATCATTCACTCCAGCTCCTGGCCCTGCACAGACACCCCAACGACCCCACCCTGGGCATCCCTGGCAGCGCTGCCCAAACGCTCCTGGAGCTCTGGCAGCCTCGGGGCTGTGCCCATTCCCTGGGGAGCCTGGGCAGTGCCCAGCACCTGGAAGGTGTTTGAGGCTGGAAATGGGTTTTGAGGAAGATTCAGTGTGAACTTGTCCTGTTCATGAGTTTTCCAAGTAACATCTGGCAGGTGTCTGACCTAATCCAGCTGTTCTGCCGGTTTTAAGCCAACCGTGTGGAGTTCCCTGTTGTCTTTCCCTTTGCCAGTCACAAGTTCGTGCTGGTGAGGGGATTGTGAGAGGACTCTGGGGTAAGAAAAGGTGGTCTCATGCCATAATTGTTATAATAGGCTAAAAAGTGCGTAGATAAAAATAATGGAGATACCTAATTAGCTTATTTTATTATTCCTTTAATCTTTATGTAGTGTGTTAAGGCTTGTACCTGAAGGGTTAAAGATTAAGGGAAGGACCATAGGACAAACAGAGTCATAGAATCACAGAATGGTTTGGGTTGGAAGGGACCTGAAAGGTCACCTCTTTTCACCCCCCTGCCATGGGCAGGGACACCTTCCACTATCCCAGGCTGCTCCAAGCCCCGTCCAACCTGGCCTTGGACACTTCCTGGGATCCAGGGGCAGCCACAGCTTCTCTGGGCACCCTGTGCCAGGGCCTCTGTCCATCTGAGTAAAGAATTTCCTCTTAAATTCTAATCTGAATCTCTCCTCTTTTACTTTAAAAATGTGCTTTCAAACATTCTTTCACTCCATCTCTCTTACGTTTTTGGCTGCAATGCCTAATGTGCAGTTAGCTCAAGTATCAGTATAATTGCACTGTGGTTATAATTGGATAAGTATATTTAATACCAATTCAGTTGATCAGAAACTGAATCTAATTTCTGAATGACTTAATGTCATGATCGTAATCTTTTGAAGAATCGCATATTTAATAAATCAGATTCTTGCACAGGCATCTTAAAATTTAAATGACTTGTATAAAAATGGACAATGAATTTATTAGAAATTTTATACCTAGTTAAGCTGCAGAGCTGAAACCTTGAGGAGGACACTTATTAAAAATCTTTGCTTCTGAGTATCTGCACTTTCACCTGGGGCTCTGGGAATGCATTACATTTTAATGGAGTTTCCTGGGCTGTTAAATACTGTATGCAGCTATGCTCATAAATACCCTTTCATCTCCCAGCATCATGTGGAAAGGTGCTTTATAGGGCTTGGCGAGGGCGTGGGTAAAGCAATATCGTGCACAAGGTGTTTGTCTAATTTCTGGAGATGGCGTCATTCAATTTCAAGTGTAAGGAGAAGTCTTTAAAGCAAAGACAATTATCTTCTTAGACTGCTGGTAAGACCTTATTTCCAGGTGTAAATGTCCAGTAAATGAGCTTTTTGTGCATCTGAATTGCACTTACGAGCTTCGACTGTTTCAGTATAAGAACGGCAATGAAGTTTGTCTGCAGTACTACTGAAAGTGTGGGGTTTTACACGTGTTTTACACAATCCTCCAAGATTTCTGAAGGGAAATATTGAGGTACTGTCAGTGAAAAGGCTTTGAAGCCTGTTTCAAATTTAGATTTTTAGGATCTGCCCTTTACTGGGCCATCTCTGCTGCATGTCCATCCCGACTGCAAACACCAAGGGCAGGTGAGGTTGGGATAAAAAGCCCGGAGTACCTGGTTCACATGTCTCAATGGACCAAGGATTAAAAGATGACTGAAACCATGGTTTATATGACAGGAAAGGGCTTCTTACTCCAAGCTGGTCATTCAGAATCCTGAGAAGTGATTGCTTTTAGATTCTTTCACCTTGTGCCTTTCAAGTCTTAGAAAGAAATGCTTTAAGTATTTAATGCTTCCTGGCAGAGTTCAGGCTTGATGCTGCTTAAAAGGAATGAGAACTGTGGAGTTCAGAAAATCTGTCTTGAAAAATATTTTCCCTTGGAAATGTATTATTCTAAGTTTCATCCTTAAACTGGAGGTTATCTATTGCAAAGACAGGAGAAAGGCCTTAGATGATGGAATAGGAATATTTTTCTGTGTGTTTGTTAGCAAGCTGGTTTTGTATAGCAAGGATAGAACTGCCTGAAACTGTTTCAAAGTGAAGTGTAGAGTGAAAATAAGATGTTGAAATTTCGTCCATTTTAAAGTTTGGAATTTCTCCAAAATCAAGAACCTCAGCAGAAACTGAGCTGTTCACATCCTGTTCTTAAAAAACCATTTCCCCCCATCAATGGATGGAGACTGGAGTGGCTCATGGGGACTCCTGCAGCAACACGTGGCTGATGGGCCATTTTTGAGCCCACCTGTGACTTGTCACTGGCTGCAGGTGGCCAAGGCTGTGACAGGGTGACACAGGGGGATGAGAGAGGCTCTGATGTCCCCTTAAAATCTGAGCTCTCTGTAGAGATAACTGCACTTGTGCTGCAGTTACTCTGGATTTTCTCCTCATTTCCATGCTGTCCCTCATTAATACGGAGTTTGGAATGCTGCAGCTCTGCTAAATGCAGGCTCTGGGTCAGGGACTGTTAAGAGGAAGATCCATGGCTGTAATTAGAGAGGCGCTTCGCACATATGCTTCTGTAGTAGTAGGAAATTTGGTTAAACAGAAGAGCAGCTCTATATATTTTCAAGAACTCACAAGTGCTGTTAGGCAGAGACCTCTTTATTCCTGGCACGTATTTGCTCTGTGCTTTGCTCTTTGGGCAATGAATTTACACAGAGGAGTCTGGAGGATAAAAGCAAGCAAATCTCCCCCTGGTTCCTGTGTTTCCAGTGTGCTGCAGAGGACGGAGGGGCTTCCAGGGCTCGGTGTTTGCCCCCCTGCCCTGGGATTCTGAGCAGCGCCCTGGCTATTGCAGTGCGAGCGGTGCATCAAGGGAGAGTGCGGGTGTGAAAGTGCAGAGACAGAATAAATGGACTGAAAAAACAATTACAAGTCAGGTAACAAATGGCTAAAATTCAAATCTGTAGCTGACTGTCAGTGCCTCAACCATCAGTCAGCTGATGGAACTTCACAAGAGCCCTTGCAGAGTCCAGGATTTGCCCTCCTGTTCCCTGTGTGACTCCAGGGCACCTGGAAGCAGAGCAGCTGGAGAGCCACTGTCACTTCTGGGGCTGACTCGCTGCTGACACATTGAATGAAGATCATGGTTTAACTGAAAACAATTTAAAATACGTGTCTTTAAATATCCTTGACATTGCGCTTTAAATGTAATGTGAAACAGTAACTGTCAGCAACAAGTGAAAGGGCATTTGGAAGAGATAACCTTGATCTGAGATATGTATGAAGTTGGAGCTATAGCAACTGTTAGAACTCAATAACAGTTATTTATACAGCCATTCTCTGGGAGTAGCTTCCAACAACGAAGTTATTAAATTTAGCATGATATACCAGCTCAACACTCATTGCGAGCTATTACTGTTGTAGTATTAGCCAATTAGATTTTATTTGCTGATACTCAATAACAGATGACAGCTATCCTTTTATCTAAATCTGATATTTAACCAGTGTGGAGCTGAGCTAATACCTGTCAAGCATGGTAGCTCAAATATCAAGGAGTTTTTGGAGTCCTGCACAGTGCCGGATCTTTAACTGCACGTGTTCAGAAGCAATTTAAACAAAGGATCTGTGTTGTTCACCAAGAATCAACACACCTCATTAGGGTCTTCTCTGGGAAAACATTGAAACTATTGGTAATTCTTTTTGGAGCTGCTTGGAACCCAGGGGGTGTGTGTGTGTACACATGGATGTTTTTGTCCTTGTGCAGACTGTGGGTGGTGTTCTGGGAGTGCAAAAGTAAGATGCATTTTGGGAGTTCAGCACTGAGTTAATTTACTTCCCTTGGCCTCATTTGGGAAGCCTGTTCAGTTAATGGAATGATTATGGAAATGCCAGCCCAATAAGAACTTAAATTCTTCTCTGAAAATGATGTGTCTGTTCTAGTTATATTTGATTGCAATCAGATTGTGTTTAATTTTATTCTGTGTTCGGTGGTGTGGCAAGAAACCAGACTTCCTACCCTTATTTAAGTGAATCCTTGTGTTATATGACCATGAAATTCCAAGAAAATATCTTAGCTACAAGGAGATCTTCCTCCAAAACAGGAGCCTGAACAGCAGAACAGGGAAAGGAGAAAGATTGGAAGATTTGTAGTTGCTGTTGGAATTCCTGAAATGGTGTCTGTTGAGACAATATTTTATTCATCACTGAGGATAATGTGAGTCAGTCAGAGGCTGCTTCTTGCTTAAAGTTCAAACACATTAATTTGAAGTTTGTATAAAAGCTTATTGAGAAAGAGAGGATTGCTAATGGAATATAAAATAAGTGAGAAACAGCTACTTCCAGACAGGTTTTTCTGCCTTGGTTGATGGTTAGAGTAAAACAAGGATGTAATTTAAGTAAGTGTGCAGCTTGAGCAGGTATCCATGTGACAGGATAAAATGCTGAAATGAAGCAAGTCAATAATAGAGAGCTGGGACTGATCAAGGCTCCCGTGCAGCAGCTGAAGTAGAATTTAGTGAAAATGCACTATAAATACAATGTCAGACAAGCCTGTTAAGATCCACTGAATAATTAGCCTCAAGAATTTTCAGGTGCTGGAAGGAAAGAAAAGCAGTGTTCCCTTTTTTTTTAAGAAACAATGAACACCCACAAATAGTTTTTACTGACAAATATAACTAAGCACATCTTCAACAATCATGGCTAGTAATTTAGGGTGAATTTTGGAACACAAAACAGGCTTATTTTAGGAAAAAAACCATCGTCCTATGACTTAGGAAATGAATTGAAACAAAGTAAGGCTTTTTTTTATTCTTAGTCTACAATTATAGCAGCAAGTGTGTGCTACAAATCTGTGTTTTTAAAAATAAATCTTCCTTCTGTCATACTGTGACTAAAGCAGGAGTCTGCTTCAACGGTGGAAAGCCATTAAATTTATAGATTGAAAGATTGTTCGTTAGAATCCTGAGAAAAGTTGGTGGGGAATGTGTGTTTAAGAATCTTTTATGGGTTTGATAACCTGTGTTAATTTTACAAGTTTCATTACCTTGGGACAGACAAGTCTGAAAATTCTGAGCATAAATCTTGGTGTGTGGCAGCAGACTGGAACTAACTGAACTTGGAAAGTTTGGGTTCTTTGAAAAGGTCCAGGGTATTAACTGACTTTTTTTGTCAGGAAAAAAATCAGATTAGAGATACGTACGTATCTCTAATATAAACTTATGCTTAAAGCAATAAAATGTTAATATTGAGCTATTGAAATAGTGACAGCTCAGCTGTCAGGAGCAAAAATGTATTCTTGGTATTAAATAAAGGCTGTACATTTTTGTAAGGCAAGTTAGATGAGTCATCCTTGATTTGGACATATACATTGAAACAAATGACATTTAGTGTTAGTTTTAGTCCTAGGATACTTCAAAGTGGTTTCACTGATCCGTGGTGGATTATGAGGTACAGAATTAGTAATGAGTGTCTGAGCTGGTCTAGGGCTCAAGTGATGAGACGTGGAGGCAAGATTCAGCCAAGAGAAACCTGTAACGATGAATTTAAGAAAGAGAACTCAGCTTAAACTGCCAAATTCAGGGAATGGAGCTTAAACGCTCATTCCCCGCACGTCAGGATCCACAATGCTTGCTCTGCTCCGTGGGATTAGGAGCAGAACTGACAAACTCTGTCAGGCTCTGGTGGACGTTTGGGACCAACACTTTCTGCAGGGAAGTGCTGGGAGAAGAACTTGTTGTTCCTGGGAGGGCACTTGAGGTGTTTCACCTCACAAAGCTTCACCTGTCTGTTACTGGTGATGTTCACCATGGGCACCACACGTGACCCCTTACTCAGGGGAGGCAATATTTTGATTGTAGCAAGGTTCCTATACAAGGAGCATCCAACTGTTGATTTTATCCATGCATGTGGGACATGTGTGCGTGGAAACTGTGCTCAAAGCTGCTTCAAAACATGTGGGAATAGATATGGAACACTGAACCTGCAAAGATAGCAAGGTCACAGGGCGTAAAGACTTAGAAAATATATATATACATACACACACACTGGTAGTATGAGTGTCTTCCTTAATGGGTTGATAGCACTTGAAATCACACTTCCAGTTTTGAACCAAGAAGAGCTTTTCTAAACTGCATTCAGGGTTTTCAAGGATTACATTGATTTAGGGAAAAAAAATCCCCAAAAACTTATACATATGTATTTTAATTCTAAAGAGGAATAATATTCATTGCTGTTTTTAAAAATAAAGACAAGCTTTCTGTATTCTCCCCCTCTAATCTGGGTTGCCAGGACACAGGACATGCAAAAAGAATGAAATTTAGTCAAATTTAACAAGAATGCTTCAAATCTCAGGCAGGCAGTTGTTACTGGTATCTCAGAAGATTGGCACCTTCCAGAGTGTAGATAAAACTCTCTCTGCTCACGTGTGAATTTAGCAAGAGTATGTCAAGAGTGAGATGACAAGACAAGAAACAGACCTGTCCTGTGGTGGGGGAATCATTCCTCAACCATGAGGACTGACGCTGGCAGCAGAAACCAAACCACACCCAGGGATGTGTTTGAGGCGCTGGAGAAATCTCTGATGTTTGTTTCTAAACCCCAAACATCTGGATGCCTCGAGAGAAGCACTTCTGTGAGCACCAGCAGCTGAGAAGCCTGGGATTTGTGTTTAATGGTTGAGTGACTCACCCGAATTTGTTCAAGGTCTGAGCTCGGTTCTTAAACAACTGACATCAGAAAAAGAAGTTATGAATGCTTAACTTGAGAGTTTATCCCTTGTTACACGCTGGAGAATCTATTCCCCAGCTTCTCCTGGTGCAGATCCTCTGTTAGCTAATGAGGCACAAAAAATGATCAAAGCTTTCCCTCCAGTTTGAGGAGTCAAAGTATCTTTGTCTCCCTTGTAGGGTCTGACTTTAAATACACCCTGAACGCACGGTGCCCTTTGACTAAGTTAAGATGACTTTTCTCTCTGCAGAAACCCGATCTTTGAAAATCTGTGGACAGAGAACAAACATTTGGTTAGAATAATAAAGTACTCATTGAAATTGGCCAGTTGCAAGGGCAGGTTGAAGTGCACGTCTGATGTCTTGTGCCTTCATTTTTCTGGAAGAGCTAGAAAGCACTTTAAGGACTTACTACTCTTCCTGAGTGAAGAAATTCCAATATTGCTTGATTTATCCAATCTTGAAGCAACTCAGCACAAGCTTTACGTGCACGTTTTCATTCTTCACCCTCTCTCACTTACATAAGAATATCCAATAAGATTTCTCAGGAATTTGCTATATGAATTCTACAGTCTGACAAATAAGTTATGAATGGGTTTTTGTACAATAAATCCCACACTAGGAGTTACCTTAATGAGCCAAGTGCATCTTTTCTAGCCCTTGTGAACAAGAATGTCTTTGGAAGGGATGAGAATGGATGATCAGAAACAGCGGTGGGTTAATTTGTGGAGTTTTATGGTTCATAAGCACTGCCTCATCCTAACAGCATTTGTTTCTTCCTTTACTTGCTTTGCGTTTTGTGGGTTTAAGATAAAAATTGATAGACTAAATCTCAGCTCCCATGAAAGTTTCAAAACGGATGTTTATTGAAAAGTGTTGATGCTTTCTGAACTTCTGCCTTTTTTGTTTTGTGTGGGGGTTGTTGTTGTCTTTGGGTTTTTTTTTAAATAAATGAGAGAAGTAACTACTTCTTTAAGGAAGAACGGTGGAGTGGATCAATGAGCCTGATGTTCTCATTGTCTCTGTCTCTTTCCCAGTTTGGGATTGCTGTAAATGCCTGATCAAATTATATCTGCTGCTCTGTTTCCTGTATGTGTTTAGTACCACGGGATAACTGATGAGGCTTCTCACATCAGTGTTTCTTTATCTCTTTTTAGAAGTATTGTGTTTTTTATCTGGCGAGTCTGTGAGAGTTTGACATTGGATGACTTTATAAAACATTCAACTAATTGGATTTGTTAAAATAAATAAATCAAACACTAATTGGAATGTGCCCTGCCATTATTTTTGCTTACTGAATTAGATATTATGGCGTGAAGTTCTTTTTATCATATTTGTGCACTTATTTAAACACCCCCTTGGCGCACACTTCTGCAAATTCAATTATATATTCAAAGGAGCCATTCAATTTATGCAAGGCTGGTTTACATTTAATCCAGGGGCAAGTCTCAGTAACTGATGATAGGTCTGCTCAAGATTAATTAGCATCACTCAGATGAGCAGTGGCATTGTTACAAGCCCGCAGTGTAAAACAAGGGATATTTTATCCTTCCTGTGTGAGGCATTATTTGCTTCAATATGACCCTTTTCAGGAAGGGGAAAGCTTTCTTGTTTAGATTTCATTTTGAGAAAAGGGTTCAACACCACCTGTGTTACGCAACACCATCAAAGCCATCTCCATTCCCTCTTTGGCTCCACTGAGTATCTGCATTTGCTTCATTTTTAGCCAAGCAGGAAAAAGGCTCCAAAAATCCCAATTTGTTTTCCCAGATTATGAAGACCCAGAACCCCATTTTGGTGATTGTGTAAATGCTGTCATTTTCCTCAAGCTGCTCTGTGATATGTGGCTGAAATGATAACATGCAAACCTGGTAACTGAATTCATCCAGTGGTTTTCTTTTTTCTTCAACTTGAGGATTATTTTTTCACTGTTAATGAATTGCCCTGTTCTCCCTCCAAGCAGTCAGATTTCAGCCATGGATGATTTTCTGTGGGCATGGATCTAACCTATTCCTATCTTTACATTCCATCATGTTTGGGTGTAGCTCATATCGAAGTATCTGCATGGGTGAGGTGTCTTGGGAAATGCTGAATATTAAGCTTGTGCTGGTATCAGTGAAAGTAACATCTCTGCTTGTTACTATTGCTACTTCAGGGAAATCCTGAAACCTCTTAATTTTCTGAACCTGGTTGCCTGTAAATGAAGCTGCAATGCCACCTCTGCCAACTTCTGCAGAAAAGCGGGGCCACCACTGATGTCCTTGCTTGGTAGATATGGACACAAGTCACTGTGGCCAAGTGGCTTTACCAAGGATTGGATATCAGGAAGAATTTTTTTTACTGTGAGGGTGGGGAGGCCCTGGCACAGGGTGCCCAGAGGAGCTGTGGCTGCCCCTGGATCCCTGGCAGTGCCCAAGGCCAGGTTGGACAGGGCTCGGAGCAGCCTGGGATAGTGGAAGGTGTCCCTGCCCATGGCAGGGGGTGGGACTGGACGGGCTTTCAGATCCCTTCCAACCCGAACCGTTCTGTGGCTCTGTGACTGTTAAAGTAACCCCAAAATCTGTGATATTCTGATAAATTGCACTGCTTTCAGTTTCTGAAGTTTCTGTCCTGATCCATAATACAATATGCACTGCTTATTCACAGTGTGAAGAGAGGCGTTGTGGCTTTTTTGCTCACCAGTCACTGTGGCTCTGGCTCCCAGCTGAGCCTTTGCTTCACTTTTAATTCTGCTCTCAGTTGACACACCAGAGCAAGAAGCCGGTGGGCACTGCCCCGCTCTTGGTACCCAGGATTCACAAAGCCAGCTTGCTCGTCTGAGCCCTTAAAATTGACTCCAGCTTTTTCTCCTTGTCCTCATTTCTTGCAAATTCACCTCCACATTCCAATTCTGCTGCCTCTAGTAAATTAATCCTTCTGCCTTATTGCCCTGTCACTCTGTGTTTGGAGGTTTCTCCACTAACCTTTTCTTTCTCTGAAGTCTAGGTGTCTTGCTGCTACTTTTAAGGCTCTCCATGGTTTATCCTTTCCTTTCCTATTCAGCTGTACTACAGGGTTAGCTTTGACTTTCAGGCAAGGCACTTTAACGCTTCCTCAGGTGTTGTCTTGTATCAGCAGATACTCCCAATTAATTTCCACAAGTTCTCACTGCGTCCCTTTTTCAGCTCCTCACACTCTGCCTTCCTCAGCGAGGATAAAACCACCTCTTTAGCTGATGATGCCAAGCTATTGACAATTACATTCCCAGTTCAATGAGCACTGCTGCCCAGTATTTTGCTACTATCGCTTGTTTTGCTTCTGGCACTTTGTAGCATCTCCTGTGCAATTTTCTCTGTGTACAGGACACCTCGTACAGCAGCTGGGCTCGAGCAGAGAGCATGTTTACAGTGCCTTCAAAGTAATAGCTCCCAGACAGCCTCATCCCTGTGAGCTGAGCAGAGGGTGGGTGGGGATGGTTTGTGTCTGAAGTTGTGCTATTAAAGGGACTCTATCAGAATCAGAATGCCCCGCGTGGAGGCTGAGAGCAGAGGATTTGATTTTGCCTCTCACCCCTGCTCACTGGGATAAAGGTGACTTTCAGCTGCACTGCTCGCTCCCACACAGTCCAGGATGCCTGGATCTTCTCTTAGATTTTTTTAATGAGCCTGTTCAATATTGTAATTCTGAACTTTTTCACCTAAATTAATTAAGCTAAAAAAAACTTAGGGAAACAGTTTAAGTGTAATCCTGCTTGTTTTGACAGCTGGGAAGGCTTCACAAGTGCAATAAATTAAAGGCAAGAATTATCATAATATTATAAAATCATGACAGCTCAGAAATATTTGCAGAAACTACTGACACAAGCAAGCTTGTAAGGGACATAAAATCTATTAGCAGATCTATTTATAATGAAAATATGTAATATATAAATTTTTTAGTTTTTGAGGGCAAGCTTGATCTTGTTAAAATTTTCTTTAGCGACAGAGTATTTTGGGGTGTCAGGTACTCTACCCAACAAATCTTTCTAGAATATACTCGACTAGAAATGTCTGGTGAAGTTTTGTAGAACCACTTAGATAATCAGTTGCCATTGGAGTGGACATACAACCACTTAATGGAATAAGGGACTGATAAATATTAATGGCATGAAATATATTTGTAATTGGTGAGGAATTCCACAGGAACTGAGACAAAGTTTGGGCTTTCTAAGGAGATAGGGAATATGGGTGAAAACTAAAGAAGGTTTTAATGTCTTTGTTGTTGGGTAATCCTTGCTTGTGAAGGAACCACAGGCCAGTGATGTGTCGGCTGTTCATTGTGTGAGTGTGGGCAGTGCAGCCTGTGGGAAGGAGTGAGGAATCAGGAATTTCTCTGTCCGTACAGCTCGGATTGGTGTCGGGAGCCATGGGCAGCTTGGCTGGCAGAGCAAGCGAGTGTTGCCCTGGGCACTGTGCAGCCCTGGCCTGTTAGATGTGCCCAGTTGCCTTTGGAGGACTGGGATCCGCAGAGAAAAAGGATCCTTTCTTCCCTAAGAGAAAACCAAAGCTTTATAGAGACACTCTGGGCGTGATTCAAGTCTAATGTGAGGGACCCAGATGCCCTCATCCAGTGGGTCCAGTAGTGAAATACTTTGCCAGGCTAAGTTGGGTGGAGGTGAAGAGGACGGTGCATGAGGTCATAAGGGACACCAGTGTAGGAGCATCCTAGGGAATAAACTGTTTCAGTTCTCTGTGTGGCCCAAGTTTCAAAGATCTGCACTGCAGTACAGAATTTCACAGTTCCTGGATTTCCCTTGATTCGCAAGTGTTCAGGCAGCTGCCAAGTTATTTATGAGAGTGAACTTCTTCCAAGTATTTCAGGAATTGCAGTGAAGATCTTTCAGTCAACAGTCTGGAAGGTGTGAATGCGAGTCGACATCTGCTGCTTCTCATTCTCTTGTTGTTCAGAAACTGCAGGGCCATGCTCAAAAATATTGACTTGAAAGACTTTGAGGGAGTTCCTTGTGATGTTTAAGAGATGGTTAAAGCCAGGTTAAAGAAGATCGAAGCTTAAAAAGCACAAATAAGTGAGGGTTCACTGTAGGAACAGTAATTCTGTGCTTGTTTGCCATTCACGTGCCTCCTTCTATTTTCCTTTTTTTTTGTTAACGCCTTGGAGTTCCATGCAAATATTCCTGCATGGGGGTATCCTATACAATTGTGCTTGAAAATAGCAAGTTGAAATAAAGGGGACTGATCTAAGAAACAGTTGTGTGGAGGGAAGAAAACAAGGGCTTCCAGTAGATATATAACATGGAAAATACAAAGATATTTTTTGGACATCACCTTTGGTGCTGATTGAAAAATCAAGAAATTAGTTTTATTTCTTTTTATTTCCTACATGAGCTTGGGTACAAAATATCGAAGTAAATGACCTGCCACAAAGAGACAGAAATAATCCAGAAATGTTCTCATTTTTCTTGGTTTTTAGGTGGTTGTTCGTTTGATGAGCACTACAGTAATTGTGGTTATAGCGTCGCCTTGGGAACCAATGGATTTACCTGGGAGCAGATCAATACCTGGGAAAAGCCAACGATGGATCCTGCTGTCCCAACTGGTGAGTAAGGAGCCTCATCAATAACGATGAGATTCTTGGAGAGAATCAGCTGCTGTTCCTGTGTATGTGTGTACTGGCTCTGGGTACACACAACAGGGCAGGAGGATTTTTTCCAGCGATAAAAAGTTGATTTTGTGTTCAGAATAATCTGTCGACAGAATTCAGAGATGTGAGATGGCTTTTTGCAACATTTGCCATTGGATATCCTTGCAGAATTGTTTTACATTTCTTATTCTTACTTTATTTCTCATTTAAACAGAGAGGAAATGTTTTGGATATAAAACTCTCAGGTTTGGCCAGCTTTTGGCACGTTTCTGGGTGAGAAGGGTATCGGGGGAGGTTCATGCTGGACAGGACAGAAGAAGTAAAACTTCGAAATGTGTGGAAATATTGGACATTCTAGTTACCATTTAGCTCTCAGCTGATTGCTTTAAATTCCAATTTTGAGAAAGGCAAGAGAGCTCCTAGAGAATTAGTTGTGGTAGCTAATGCTTGATTAGGCTGGGACTTCAGACAGGAGACCTTTCTTTCATATGCAAGAGAAACATTTCCAGCAGAGAGAGTTACAGAGTTTCTAATTTATTAATATGTACTGAGGATAGTGTAGACTTCCACGTGATAGTTGGAATATTCTTAGAAGAGCTCACGGTGGTGATAATTTCCAAGTTTTGTTTTTCATTGGAAGTTACCATTATGCTTCATATGGGAATGAATTCTCTAGCCTTAAAGTGCTGTGGAATGCTTTGTTCACGATGAAAAAGAACTTGGTTTAAGAAAACACTTTAAAGTTCACTAAAAATCCTACTTTGTCCATGTTGGTTGCCACCTAAAATAGCAATACAAGTCTCTTTCGGGCACACAGTGGCAAACAAACCTCACCAGCCAGTTCAGACTTCGTTTTCACTCCTAAGAATAGAATTATTTGTTCTGGTTAGTGCATTGCACTATGAGAGCATGAGCTACTTGGAAGAAATGGAGTATAATGTTGTTCAAGACATATTCTTATGCGTGTAATTATTGGGATAAGAGACTTGTAATTGCTGGCTGCCTGGCAAGGACACAGTGAGGAGCTGAGACAGCAATAGCTCCCTGCCACAGCCACTGACAGACAGCCCAGAATTCAGCCCTGGGTGCCTGTCAGTAAAAAACCAGCACAGGAGACACCAGCCTGGCTGGGCTTCCTCCAGCACTGAAAGCTGTTCTGTGGATTTGAAATCATTTCATCACTGGAAATTGTTCAGAACAGGAACCTCCAAAGTGTGTCACACCTGGTACCACTTGGTTTGGCTGCAGCATCCCCAGAGGAGTTAATTGTGGAAGTTGCAGATTTTTGGTCCTGTCTGTGAGAGAGCCTTTCATGATTCTGGATGTTGTTGTGTTTTAAATGATGACAGTTTTATCTCTGGGGCTCCTCAGCATTGGGTTCGTTGTTGTGTCCTTATTTTGTGTCCTTGGCAAAGATCAGGCTAGAGACACATGGCACATCTTTTAGCTAACTGATCCCAGAGTGAAGGAGTAGGAATTCACACAGTTCTGATGCAGTTGGGATTCTGGAACAAACGGGAAGGTTTATATGGCTTGCACTGGACGAGTTCAATACTTTGTCAACTCTAAATGTTAAAGTAAACCCTTCCTGGTCTCCTTATGAAGGTGTATTGTCATCTGAAATACCCTGGAACCATGGAGAGACCAACAGAAATCACAGAGCTGGAAAAGACCTCTGAGGTTATTGACTCCAACCATTACCCTGTCCCTAAACCATGTTCCACATCTGTGTGTTTTATGGCCATGTGTGCCACATCTCCTCGTTTCACGAACACTTTCAGGGGTGGTGACTCCACCACTTCCCTGGGCAGCTCTTCCAGCACTTGACAACCCTTTCAACCAAGAAATTTTTCCTAATATCCAATCTAAACAACAGTAGACCAGGAGCAGTCTGGAATGGTATGATTAAAAAACCCAAAACAACAAACCAACCCCCCAAAAGCCCCAAACAAATAACTCCATATACGCAAAAAAACCCATGCCAACCCCAGAACATCACAATGTAATATCTCCAAATTCTTGTGGTTTCCCCCTTTCCATGATATGTGGTATCACAAAAAAATATCTGGAGATACTCCAGCAGCTGCAACTTTAATAAAGGTTAGACCTCAAACAAAAAAATGCAGAACACTCTGTTGAAGGAATACGCAAAGGTAAAGCAGCCATCAAGGGGGAACGTGCTGATAAATAAGATGTAAAAAGGTTTTAAGGAGCATGAGAGGAAATGAGTCAGTTCCTGATGTGACTGATTGATGTCACAGGACTGTTCACAGAGAACAAAAGGCAAAATCAGTAGGTGGAAGATCACTGACCACGGCAAACGGGTCCAGAAGGGCCTGGTGTAACAAGTCCCATGTTTTGAAGAGCTGTCCAAGTCATGCTAACCTTGGAGTAAATTGCAGTGTTCAGTCAGACTCCCTGAAGCTGGCAGGTTTTTGGAGCTATTATTGAGAGTCTCTTGCTGGCTAGAATTGGCGTGTTTGTGTTGGTTACTCTTTGAAAAGCTGTTTGGTGGGAATAAAAGTTGTTTACTTAAAATTTATGTGGCGGCAAAGCCAGGTGGATAAACTGATGAACAGCATGTTCCACTCCTACAAGCAGGGATGTCTTTAAAGCCGGAGTCCTAGAACATGTGATGATTGACTTTCCATTCCACAGAATTTCTCCACAGCAGCTGAGAGCAGCAGGGTGTAAATCCACTGAGCTGCAGGGTGTAAGAGGTGGTAACAAAGATATGTTCATGGAATAAGCATCCAGAGGCACGACAGAGCAGGGAGAGTGGTGGCAGGAGTGCCAGCAGGGCTCTGGGAATGCACCAGTAATGCAGGTTTTCTTTGTTGGGACGGTATTTTAAACACTGGTAGGTGAAAATACAACATTGTGCAAATGGTAAAAACAAAAAGTGAGCAGGAATTGGGTTGGTTCAGTGATACTGAGTCAGTCTGCAGTGCTGGAAGCATGGCCAGCCCCCCAGCTGCTCAGCCCTTTCCTCTGGAAAATGTTTTGGCTTTCCTAAGTACCAGCAGGTCCCTTTGAATTCAACCAAGCCACAGAACTGTGTCCTCCTGAATGCTAATGATGCTGTCTAGCACTTTTTAAGGTCCTTTTCACTGCTGGATCTCAGAGTGCTCTTCAAAGGAGGTCAGTACCATGAATGAGAGCCCGAGTCCCCAGAGCTGTGTAATTCTCTGCTGACACACTGCTGCAAAGGTCTCTGCCCAGGGACGTCTTTCCAGTCTTTATTTTTTAAATTAAAATGTCAAAAAAAAAAAGGCAATTAAACTGCTCCATTAGCAATGTAGAAGTTTGTAGGCAATTTGTTTTACTCCGTTGCAGGCAACTAAACTGTTTCCCGTGAATTCTGTGATTAATTCCTAAGGGCTGGAAACAGTGTTAATTGGGGGATTAAGAACGTTTGTTGTTCTGAATAAATGTTTCAGAAACGTGGAACACATGAATTGTAGGTATCCAACGCCCAGACTTCAGTGGGGCTTTCGTTCCACCTCCTTGCACAATAGCAAGAGTGATTATAACAAAATATTCTTTAACAGATGGGTGTTTACTTAAGCCTGAATACCCTCAGTGATGAGTATTCTGCAGCTTTTGGGCTGCTTGTTCCACTCTTTGAATTATAAAGGTTCTCAAACCTTCATTTTCCTTCCTGTGGCTTCAACTCATTACATTTTTTTTTCCATTTTTGAACAGGGAGAATAATCAGTTGTTGCTCTCTTATAACCTCTCTTACACAGTTGTGTGCAGTTAAATCTTTATGCTGCAGGACTAAATGTGACCCAGTCCTTTTAACCTTTCTTGCTTATCTTGTTTCCTTCCCTGTGCCTTCAGTCTTACCATTTTCTTACCTTTTTGGGGGTATTTGTCTGAAGTTGTGCTACCAAGCAAGGAGTCAGCACTCTGATGGCAGTGCTGGCAAGAGACAAGACCAACCCAAACCAGTCTGGGATTCTGTGAAAGTAGGACTTGAGCTCTTCTGTGGGTTTTTTGGAGGCAAATGCTTGGTTAGCACCACAAAGAAACATCTTTAAATCAACCAGGCAGAATTACTGCTCTTATTTTCCCTGTCACAACATTGCAGCATTCCGAGGAGCCGGGACCTGGCTGCTCTTGCAGCAGTTGCAGTAATAATATTAATAATGAAAGCATTTAACATTTAAAGTTCAAAGTGTTTTACTATCATTTGCTAATTAACTCCAACGGAGACTTAACCAGGGCTGACTAGACTGAAGTAATTACTTTAATTGTATTAAATATGATTCTAGCTGAATGCAAAGGCATCGTGTCTTGTGCATGTGTGCAGCTGCATTCTTTGCTGTTAGATTTTAATCCCACGTTTACTTCGTGAAGTTTTCCTGTTCCAATTTAGCAGATAAACAGTCACACAGAGGCTGAAGATCTGGCCCCACCTGCCTGACTGCTCACTTGCTTTCATCTCTGTAGCACTTAGAGCAAGTGCTACTTTGCTTTCACAGAAACAAGCAATAATTCTTCCCAAACAAATGGAGTACATGTGCATATAAACGTAGATCTGCATCTCTGCATGCTCCATATCACTGCTGCTTCTTGCTCAGTTGCTTCCCAACTGGACATTGTTTGTCTGGAAACAGAAGTGTAGGTGTGAAGAATAAATGGATTAGCACAATGTTTGGAATAAATGATAGTGTTCAGAACGACATCACTTGAATGTTGGCAAGTGCAAATGGCCTCACTTTGCATCCTTAGTCCAGAGTCCAAGCATTTTCTGCAAAGAGCAACAGGACCTGTTATTGTGGAAGGGCAATTTTGTGGTAGAAATTGGTGCGTTTTTATCTTGCATGGAACCATTTAGGCTGGAAAAGCCCTCTGAGATCATCAAGTCCAACCATTAACCCAGCACTGCCAAGGCCACTTCTAAGGCACGTCCCCAAGCACCACATGACACGTTTTCTGAATGTTTGCTGGGGTGATGCCCTAGACCGCCTGTCCAAATGCCTGACCACCCTTTCGGTGAAGAAATTTTTCCCGATAACCAATCCAAACCTCCATCTAAATGGTGGAGGTTTTGAGATTATATTTTCAGGCACAAACGAGTGCTGGGTGTGCCCTTATGGGTCTGCATCCTGTGGCCCAGTGAAACGAACCCAGCTCGAGAGCTGTTCAGGGTGTGCAGTGCATCACCTCCCTTGGATGCACGGCACCACCCCGCTGAGAAATCATAGCAGATTTTCTGTCTTTCCTCTTGCAGCAGAGAGAAGGGATGGGGGGCTCTTCCCACACCTAAGTGAGTGTGCTCCTTTGTTCCAGGAACTGGAGGAGTCTCTGAGCTTCTCGCTGGAGGAACAGAAGGGCCATCATCATTAGTGTTGCTCTGTGAAGTACTCATTTAGCAGGCAAACATCGAGATGTATCCAGGAATTCCAGATGGCCAAATTCCACTTGGGCTCCACTGAACTGAGGGAAGTTTTATGGGAGTCTAATCGACCAAACGCTTTCCTGTGTCACCTTTCTCTTTTTGTGAGTGGCACCATGGAGTGACAGCAGGAATGAGTAATCATCAAACAGCTTTCCTTCTGGAAGGAGATATCCCACACTGGATGGGCAGGATCCTTTAATTCTGTTCAGGAGATGAGAGATGTGAAGCTACTGCTGACCTCTAGAAAGGCCAGAGACCCTCTGTGCATAGGTCAGACATTTGTCTCTTTTCCCTGGAGGCCAGAATGGTGCCAGCAGGAGTTAGACTCAACATTTGTAAACTTGAAAGGCGAGGCAGTAAAATTAACATTTCCCTGTGTCTGAGTGTATTAATTCTTGCTTACAAGAAAATACAAAAAGCAACTTGTTAAAGGAATAAATTAGAATTCATCTGTGTATATGATGAATCATGATCCAGTTTTGTCTGAGACAGAGAAAAAAATTTGGCTCAGCTGCCTGTGTATTTTTTTTCCTCCAAAAATATTTTATGCAGGGGAAATTACTAAGAATGAGTCAAATATGTTTCTCCCCACTCTTTCACTTCCATACAAGTAAATAGATTAGTCTGTGGCTTGTTAATGAACTTCAAGTAATTTCTCAGCTGTTAAGGTCTAAAGAGAAAGGGATCTCTGGAAGGTTTCCCCAATGTGTTATTTTGCTATTTACTCTGCAGACTCCTGTCTGAGTTTCAGGATTCTTTCTTGTAGTTGTAAATAATTCTTCCCCATTTCCAGAACTCCGTCCCTGTTTAATGCTAACCTGAGTTTTTTGGGATTGATTGCAGGTGTTGGGTTTATTTCAGTGGATGCCTGTGCCAGTGTTGAGGTTTCCAGGAAGGTGCACTGTTTGACCTATTTATGAACGTAGCTTTGGGAGGAATGTAACCTTGCAAGCAGCAAGAGGGATTTTTTTTCTGCACTTACAGCCTTCAGTTGCTCTCTTTTACTCTCTCCAGACCCATAGCCATTCCTGTAACTCATTCTGTAATGGCTGCTCACAGCCCAGCACCAGGATTTCGCTGTCCCTCAGAAGAATGTGTTGTCACCCATATTTTTTTACTGTCTCACGTTAGGTCTGGGTAACTAAATCCTACCTCTATATGCAGACAATTTTGCTTATTCAGCAGTGAAGACCATGAGCATTTCTGCACAGAACTGATTTCATACAGGTAGCTATTTATACCCATTCGTTTTAAGAGTGATTATTGCCAAATATTTTCTCTGTCTCATGTTCCTGTGTTCTAACACCAAGTGACAGCTCTCTTTTGGGATGGGGTGTACTAGTTCTGGGTGGAATAGAAATGGGGAGGGACTGGTTAACCTAAGTTTGTGGGGAAATTGCAGACCTTTAAATTAAGTATATCACACTTAGCTAACTAAGTACTTGCTTTTATTCAGTGGTTTAAAAAGTTGGTTTAATTAAGAACATCTACCTCTCTAGAAGACTTCTGCTGAAAGGGAGGTACATCCCAGTTTCTAATTCTGTGTCATTCACATTGTGAAGGTGAGATAGAATTTCTCCTCGTGCTGTTGTCAGAGGTCAGCAGAACCATCCCTCCACTTAGAGGTGGTGTTTTGGTACTGAAATCAATCTCAGCAAGGATGTGCAGCCTTCAGAGCTCACATGGTATAAAGTAACGGAATCAAAGATCGGAATGGCTTCTAGGAAGTGTTCTAATGACCCTGAAGGGATTGCTGTCTGCTGGGAACACATGTAGTTCCTGCACCTTGATGTGTTAATGGTACATTTGAGCTGTCCTCAGTCTCTCTCTGACCCTTTCCTGTGAGAGCTTCCACAAACTGAGCTGTTTGTGAGTGTCAGGACCTTTCCATTATCACCATTAGTGGGACCATGACACTTTTAAAGCGCTGCCACAACATCACTCAGCATCACCCTGGGAGGAAGGACAAGAAAGCTGCTGCTGTACTCGTTTCTCCTGCATGGTTTCAGCACTAAAACATTAATTTTTCTCAGCACCTGTTGGCCCTAGCAGGAGCTGATGCCTCTCAGCATCTGAGCACGCAGCCTGTATTTTTTATAATGTGTTATTTGGAGCTCTGGGAGGACGTGCTGTCCAGATGCCAATGTGTTAAAACTGGTTTTTGTTTGAGGGCTAAGTTAGGGAATTTTATAGCCACACCAGTGGAAAAATATTTCTCATGAACAGCTTCAAAATCTTCAGGAGCTGAGAAATAGAAGAAGGTGAGATTTCTTCCAAATAGATGAAGTTTAATTTAAATTCTATGGAAATAAATGTGGTTGCAGGAGTAAACAAGGTGCATATGTAGAATGAGGGATGGGGAAGGTCTTTCTGACAAAAATTAAATACTAAAATTGATAAATGTGAAGTTAGTGGATATTAAGGAAGAGAGGAAAAGCAGTGAGTAAAGAGGAACAGAAGTTTTAGGAGGAACAGATAAATTCTAGTGCTTTTGAAGGAACTGACAGGATTAGGGAGTATTGCAGGTCTAGTGAGGGCTAAGAGATTTGTAACAACATTTGAAGAATGAATTTTTGAGTAGAAAGAATTCTGATTTTATTTTTTTTTTTCCTCTTCTTAAACTGTGAACATGCTCCACATTGGGTATTTTTTCCTTTTTCCTGGAAGGTTTGTAAGCAGGCTAGAGAGGGACAGGTCAACAGGAAAGAAGTTCCGAAAGAAGAGTGACCTGAGGACCTGCGTGGGGCAGGTGGCCAAAGACAAGACAGACCAGGTGTGAAGGAGGGGAAGAGAAGGCCATGAATGAACAGACAAATACTCACAGATAAGGATGTGCAAAAGGAAATGTTGGGGAAATCAGAGGCAAAATTACTCCTCAGCATGATCCAAGAAAGCAACTGAGGTATTAAACAGGGGCTCAAGGCAGAGGGTGGGCAGAACACAGGAAAGGCAAGAAGTGTCAGTAATGTTGTTGCTCAGCCCCTTGTGAGCCTTGGTAGCCGAGTGAATTTTCAGCTTTTTGGAGTTGTTTATGTAACATTGAGTCAGTGGAATTCTCCTGAAATCCCTTAAATTCAGTGGGAGCTGGGTGTAATCTCTTTAGAGGGACTCTGTGCTGCAGTGCATTGTCTGGCTAATGCACTTTTTTCCCCCATTTGTCTCTTTTGCCCAGTGAACTCTCCTCTTTCATCTTTCTTACGTTTTTCTTCGGTTTTTTACTTCTGTCACAAACCATCACACCACTTAACAGACTCCCAAAACCTGAGTATGAAGCTGTGGAAGAGTATCCAAGATTCCCGTGATAAGAATTATTTAACTAAGGCAGTTTCTTTACCACAAACCCCATTCAGCGTGTAGTGAACTAACTGCAAGTCTTTCTGCCAGCTTCCAAATAAACAGGACAGAGACTCATAATGAGCAGATTTTCAGATGCTTTACTGTTTAATTAGAAGGATACAGATTGTTTGATGGAATGATAATAACAACCTCTGATCACTGGTTCCAGGGCGAACTGTTGCTATTGAGAATTTGTGGGGGAAAGAGTTCGTTTTTCATGCTTAGGAAATATTAGCATTTGCTATTGCCAGTATCAGATATTCACTGCGTGTAATTTGGCACATGAAAAATGCTGGCTTTTAAATCTCTTTTCCAAAAGTCATTTATATATGTACAAAAGCAAGTTGATAGCAACAATATTAATATATTCTCATGGGAGAAAAAATAACGTAGGCATCTCCTGCATAGGCAATCCGTGTCATTCACCTCCTTTAGAAGGGACTGGAAACTGTTGTGCTTGTATTCCTTTGAGATGTAAAGTTGTTATATTACAAATTATCGCTTGTTTTCAGTATTGACTAGATAAATAAATGCAATTATGTTTATCAATGTTGAAAATTAAGCAACAGAAAGCAATTGTGTGTGTTTGAGGATCTTTTCAAATGAAAAGCTGTATTCACTGAATTCTCATCGGCTCTTTTTCTCCCTGACATGTTTCATGATGTGAGCTCTCAATTGAATGAACAGCTGCAGTAAAAATGGCACCAGCCAAGTCACAGGGAATTCACAGGAAATTGAGACGTTTCAGGCTGCAGCACAAGCCATTTGGGCCCTCATTTACCTTGAGAAATGCTTGGCTTTTTGTTAGTGAAATGTCTATAAACACAGAAAGGTGTCAAGCCCTTTGGGTAAACCTCATATGGGTAGAGAAAAGACACTTTGCTGGGAGGGTTTGTCTTTCTGAAGGTGGAAAAAGCTTTTCCTTCTGGTCTTCTGCTTTGGAATTACTTACATTGCTCGCGTGAGGGGGTGATATGAAGGAAATGTCAGTGTTGGTCTGAAGGATGTGGTAAGGGAAGCAGAATAAGAAACCTGCATCACAGCTCTGATGCCTTCAGAACCTCAGTGGTGTTCATCTCATTCTTCTAAAACAAGATCATCCTTGTGACTAAAGTTCTGAACACATCCCTTAGATCTTTGGAAACACCATCCATTGCCTCGCGTGGATGCTGGCAGAGTCGGGATGTGTTATCCCAGATTCCCAGCCAGCCCTGGCACACGTGTGGCAGCACGAGGAAAGAACCAACCTGGAGGCAGCAAGTGGCCCGCTGTCTTCAGATCCATGAAACAGCAGAGCTGTTTCTGATTAATCTTAAATGCTTTAGAACAAATGTTTTATGTCCTGAAAGTTTATGCAGCACTCCCATTTTTTAATTTACTTCTGTGCCGCTCTTCTTTAGCACCCAAGTTAGTAAAGCTTTAAGCAGCATGATGGGCATTGCCATGGGATAACTGTTCCTGATGCCTCCTCACGAGCCAGTCTGCACCCTAAACTCACCATTCATGGAAACATAAACCCTCCAGAAGCTTCCTCTCCCTTCATCCCTCTTGTTTTCCATGTATATGAGACTTTTTGTATTTCTTTTTTTCCTGCAATGCCGTCTTCATCTTACAATCTCCTCTAGTTACGGTAGTGAAGATCAAGCTGTGAAGAAATTTGGCAATAAACCCCAAATCACCTCCTCCATCATCTCCAGCCTAATAGGAGATAATCAAAGTATTAAAAAACAAACAAACAAACTATAAGCTAAATTAACTTCTTGCTAAATTTGTTGCAGTCTAGGGTGACTGAGTGAAGATATGAGTGGATATTGCCGTGCTTTCTCATGGCCAGTTTTACTACTCCATCTGTCCACAGCAGAAGAATCTCTTTCCCCATTTCGGTTTTATAGGTTTGAGTTGTTTAGCAGCATAGTTATGGGAATATTCAAAGGAGGAATCATAACCAGAGAAAAGTGGTTTAGCTTCGCTGTCATTAGCTGTTCATCTAGAGCAGATTGCCTAGGATGGACTTCTGGAGTGTGTGTGATTGCTGCAGCATGGAGACTTAATGGGGACACATTTTTATCAGCTTGTTTAAGTGTGCCTGTGCCAACCTGACCTGACAGCTTGGTGTGCAGTGAATGAGCTCTAGAAACTACGGTTTCAATGTTGGATCTCATTTGTGTGTCCCCCTTTGAACTTCACTTGCTGTTGTGTATTTGTTTGGTTTGAATTTGGCATCTGGCATCACTGATCTGAACTAAACCTCCACCACCCGTCCATAAACATTTGTTGTTCTTCAGTCCAGCTTTCTAGTCCAAAAAATCCTGGTCCCTACATTTTCCCTCCTGTTTCCTTATTCTCTAAGCCTTTTTTCTCATGTAACGCTCACGTTCCTAATCCTGCTTTGTCTAAGAACTGGGTTTTACTCTTTTACTCAGAAATGTTTTTATATAGCAACAAACCAAGAAGCTTTCAAGCCTCACCTCTGCAGCTCTTGTTACACCATCAAGGCCAGGTTGGACAGGCCTTGGAGCAGCCTTGTCTGGTGGAAGTGTCCCTGTCCGTGGCAGGGAGTGCAGTGAGATGAGCTTTAAGGTCCCTTCCACCCCAAACCTTTCTGCGATTCCGTGACTTCTGCATGTCTTGATTCTCAAGACTTTGTGTCCATTACCTTTCCTCCTTTGTTCCCTTCTTTGGCTTCATCCCTCAGGATCTGTCACTCGCAGCCTCAAGCCCAGGGAGAGACAAATCTGTAGAAGTCTCTCCTTCAGCTTGCCAGGAAAACAGCACAAACGCTCTTGCAGCTGAGCTGAATTGGTACAGAAAGCATTTCTCAGCCTTGTAGCCTTTAAGTGAGAAACAGGATTTCAAAAGCTAATTTGCTTGTTTTTGTAGCACGATCTTAATTCTACAAGGGAGAGAAGATGATCTAATCTAATTTAATTTTGCTCTTTGAGGAGAAGGGAGATCGCTTGGCCAGCTGCTGCTCTGAGCAAACACGGAGCGTGCAGGCTACAAGATAAGCTTTGAACTTTATCAAGTCTCTCGGCAGTATATGCTAATGCGTGCTGTTGGGAGAGTTCTGAAACTTTTGCTTCTGATTGTATTAATTAGTTTGCTGCTCCAAATGAGCCGTATCTCACTGTAAAATAAAGAGCTGTTACACATCAGGCTTTCCCTGTCCCTGGTGCTTTAGTGTTTGGGCAGAGTGGACTGTGATTCCACAAATCAGGCCAAAGCCACATCCTCACAGTACTGCTGCTGTTTTGATTTATTTTTGAAACTTTAGGCATGATCTACTCAAGCTGTTCATTTATTACAAGAGGAAAAATGTGGTATCCAATCCTGTGTTTGAAGACTTTTTCTCCCCAAACATTTTAACTTTTAAAACCCAAGGCAAGGAAGTATCTCAGAGCTTCTGTGGTCATACTGTCTAGACAGTGACAAACTCCTTCAGAAACCAAATCCGCTGTGATTTAGGGCCACAAGCTTCTTAAAGTCAGTTCTGTGGCTGAGGTGGATTTGCTGCATTCTTAAATCCTGTAGTTTCTAGATGAGGTAAATTCAGCGTCGTGATGAGATGTGTTTTCATGTCTATCACTTTTCCAACAGCCTGATACCTTCCACCAGCAGGCAGTGCCTCAGTCTCTCCAAACCTTCCCCTGACTGGAGATTGCCACCTCTGCTTCCACCCCTGCTGTGCATTCCCAGTGTGAGATCTGGCTTCCCATGAGATCTGTAGGGTTGTATTACAAGGTGCAGAGTGTTGGCGGGCGTGTGCTTTAGACACGCACAGTAATTGAAAAGTCATACATCCTTTGGAAAAAAAATCAGACTTTTGTTGTGGTTATCAGCTCCTCTTGCTGATGAGCTCATCAAGGTAATTAGCAGTGTGCCCTGACTCTGCATATCTTTGATCCCCTTCCATGCAGTATTGTCCCAGGCTGTTGGGCAGAGCCATCCCTGTCTTCAGGCAAATAAAACTGACCAGGGGTTAAGTTTCAGGACTTCTGTGCTTCATTTTGTAGAGGTACAGCAGAAGTCCACTGCTCTTCTAAGAGGAGTCAGGGTTCCAGTGCCTGGGAGACTTCACTGCAGCCTGGATAACCTGGGGTGAGAACCAGCACCCTGTGCGGTGACGCAGTGGAGTCTCAGTGCACAGACCCCCAAAACTACTTACCCAGGGTGGGAGGCTGTGAGTGTCTGAGGCTGGTACCTCCACTCTGTCTCACTCCCTGTATTCCAGAAGTTCTTCTGTCTCCATGTTCTATTTGGCAGATTTGCAGTCTGTTAGGACAAAAAGCTGAACTTTCTCTTCATTATATCAGCTTAAAGATGATATAATTGCCTCATACATGTGGTTTAAATCAAATAACTTGACTTTTTCATCAATTTTTTTGTGAGCAAGCACAGGTCCAACCTACAGCTTCACAGCTAGGCTGGCCTGTTGCTAAACTTGATACACCAAATGCCTGCAGGGTCTACACTGTGCTCAGACCCCTCAGCCTCTCTAAGCAAAGAGATCTAAACATTTGGTTAAAATCTCAGTTTTGGCTCAAAGATAAGTGTGAACTGTTCAGAAATGCTCGTTTGGATCCAGGCACTGCTCTGTGAGAGCCTTTCCAACCGAGGTAACACACTGGGAATTATTTTGGCTTTCTTATTCTATCAGTTCTCTCTTTAGATTTCTTTTTCCATTTGTCTGAGAAAGACTTAAGAAGTAGATGAATTACCAACATCCTTCTTGTGAAATAGAGAGTTCATACCTTCCATATTAAAGATAAAACTTCGTCTCGAGTCCTTCATAAAGACTTCACTCAGTCCCCATATTTTTGTGAAAAAAGAGAAGATACTGACATTTCTGTCTGAAATTAATTCTTTGCCCAAATTGCAGTTAACCCAATGATTTTCCCTTACTACTCTTAATTAAAGGAATGTGACCAACAGTAGGGGTTTTTTTTTAGGCAGATTAAAGCTCTCTGCTTGCCTTTGCATTTATTTTTTTTTTAGCTCATGAGATAGCAGACTTAATACTCCCACCTGCTTTTCCTGAATACTTTCTCATTATTCCAAGAGCAAAGGCAATAAGCATGGTCTCACTTGATGATAGTTTTATTTAAAGCTTTCTTAAACTGAGGTCAGATAAGAAGTCTGAGCAGCATAAACTGGGGTTGTGGATATACAGTGCAGCAGCCTGGACAGAGCTCGGTGGGTTATGGCAAATCTTCTACAAGCACCAATATTATTCTGTGTATTTGGTGTGTGTATTCACATACCTCTACTTGAACTTAGAGAGTGATAAAACCTGTCAAACTTGAGGTTGGACGGGGCTTGGAGCAACCTGGTCTAGTGGAACGTGTCCCTGCTCATGGCAGGGAATGGAGCTGGATGGTCTTTCAGGTCCCTTCCAACCCAAACCCTTCTGTAATTCTATAAACATTAAAGTCCATGCCATATTTTATCTGATGGGGGTTTGGAGTAGTAACTGAAGCGTTTTCATTCACTTTGTATATATTTATTCCTGGAAGTTGGTTGACTGTGTAGGTGTCTCCTTGTTTGAGTGGAGGGATGGAGCTCTTCCCCTCTGTCCCTCTCTCTGCCAGCTGCTTGGAGCAAGGCTAAGAACCTTGTCCACCTCTGTCCAGGTGTGTTTCTGCAGTGGGATGGGCCTGTCAAATGTGTGCCTAATTTGCTGTTAAATGTGTTTTTTTTCTGTCATTACCTCATCCTCCAGCCTGTGATCCAAACACCAACCTGCATTTTCCCCTTGCTTATTTACATCCCTGTAACTAATAACGCTTTCACAAACCAATTACGCTTTCACAAACTGATTATGCTTTTACAAATACACGCGTAATCATTTATTGTCTCTAATTGAAAGTTTGCTGCGAAGACTCCGTTATCCAGGCCAGCGTAACAATTTCTGTGGGGTTTGTTGTGCTGAGCTGGGGTTGCTGAGGCAATCCAGCAGTGCTGTGCTGCCCTCTGCTACACCAGCATCGAGGTGAAATCGGGAAATCCCTGCACACAGATACTAAGTTCTGCAATCCTTTCATGTCAACAGAGCTACAGCTGTGCTAAGAGAGGGCAAGTGTTCAGGTGCATAGGTGAAGGCTTGGATAGCATCTTTACTAATTAGTTCAGGCATGTAAGATAATTCTGCTAATTTTTGATTAGTTAAAAGTAAGTGGAGAATGGTGCAGAAGGGAAGGGAATTATTTCAGCTTCAGTTAACACACAGTAAACTACCTTTTCCAGCTTTTTCACTGCAGACTTCCTCGAGAATATTAACAGTTCAAAGTACTTAGCTCTAAAAATCTCATAATGAACATCAGAATTATTTTTATTTCAGGATACCGGTCTGACTGCAGCAGCAGTTCAATCAACATTACAGTAGAGCAATCTTATTGAATTTCTGCCAGGAATGTAAATGAGAAGCCATTCTGCTTTAAAAGCTTCAGCTCATATAATTAATTGCATTCATTTTCAAGGTGATGTCTTGCTTGTTTGGGCGAACGAGCAGTAGGGGATAAAAAAAATGGAAATTTCATCAGTGGTTACAAAAGAGATAGTGATTTACTAATTGCTTTTCACCTTTTCCTGACAGTTTGTATCTCTTACCAGTCTGCCTCCAGTCACTGGAAACAGTTGTGTGGTGAGAGATGAGGATAAAAACGCTGTGAGGAGTTCTTTGCTGGTGAATTTGTTTTTCCTTCATTGGTGAACTAGATTTGTCTCCTGTGCTATGTAGGAAGTGCACCCGTTTACCCTGTGGCCCCTGTGCTTTAGGTTAAAATGTGTTCCAACAAAGAGAATTCCAAATTGGGGACAATCCTCCTTTGCTGTGGACCTTGTTGGTAGCTGTGTCTCACGTTTTCAGCTCCAGGAAACATAAAATAAATAGTGATTTACATCAGCTCACAAGGGTGCCACGGGATGCTGCAGATGCTGCCCATTTCCTCATGTTGCTGCCGTGTAAAACTCCGTCTCCCCCTAATTAAATGACCACAATCAGCCTCCACAGTCTGAGGTGGGTGTTGGATATCTAGCAGCTCACCTGCTGGGATGGCTCCTGGTGCCTTTGTTTCTTTGCTGCTGTGGAATTTCAGTGTGCAGCAGCCTGTGCTGGGGCAATGTATGAGCTGCTCCCAGGTGTGAAGAAGCAGATGTTTTCCTTGAAATCCGTGATTCTAGAGTGATGTGCGTTTAAGGAAACACTGCCCTTACAGGAACGTAAATGCAGCTGGATCTCCCCTGCCCCAGTTCAAAGCTGGGAAACTGGCTTAGATTTTACCAGAAGGAAGTTAAAAAGGAAAAGCTGCAGAGTCAGAGAACCCTGAGAACAGACATGATAGCACATGCAGGAAACTTTTTAAAGCTATTTAAGCTCTGATGCAAAATATAGTTATACTTCTGACAGTTATACTTCTTACTCTTCCATTTAAGTGTCGGATTTTTCATATCTACAGGAAACTCCCAGTGATATGGCTCAGTGGTATCAGTGAACCACCCACACCGGCAAAGAGCACGAGAGTTTCATCTGAATCCCGCCTGTGTTAGGGAAGGCTTGAACCATCACACACAGGCTTTGCCAGGGCAGTGGGGTTCAGAGGCTCTGTGTTTCCCAGTTCTAGACATCAAGATGAGAGGGGGCACTCCCAGCTATTTCTTTATTTCTGGGGAGAGGCAACCAGACCAAAGGGAAGCCATGGGATGCTCCAGGTGTGCTCAGATGCATTTGTCTCTTAACAGAAATAGAGCTTCTGTGACCAACTATTTAACAATAGTTTCAGCTATCTTCCTCTGCTCTTACTTTGCAGTAGCAATTTAGAAAGATTCAAAAATATCAGTTAGAATTTGGAAAGATTTTTCTGATCTCCTTTGCTATTATTTGTTTGTTTTGCTAAAAGCAAGGTTAGAGCTTGTTCCAGCCCAAAGGTTGGGACAATTCAAAGGCTTAGGAGTTCCAGATAAATGGGATTTCATGTGTCAGGGGACTGCAGCTGTGCCATGGGCTGAATCAGGGCAGTGGTTGCTGCAACCTCCCTTCTGTGCACTCTGGTCCACCCTCACTGGCAGCACGCAGATAACTCGTTAAATCAATCTGCGTAATGAGATGTGTTTGACTCCGTTTAATTTTGTAGAAAAGCATATTGAATGTAGATGGAATCAGGGAAGTGCCTTCGCAGACAAATGTCTGGGGTGTGCTGGGGCTCCTTCGGGCGTTTCCAGGTTTCACTTGCCCGTAGAGAAGGTGTCATCTTTGACCTGAGTGAATTGGCAGATCCAAATCCATCAGCCCGTGGATCCAGTGAGGCAGAGCCCGTGCTGATGCCAGCAGCATCCCAGCTCCAGGGGTTTAACAAACCACAACTGGAGCCTCTAAAGACCATCAGTAGATATACGGAGAGTATCAGAAGCTGAATAAACACTGAAGGGTTGGACAGCCTAGTGAAAAAGATCACAAACAATGTTTGCTGCTTCACTGAGGCTTAAATAATTTCCCTGTAGCCAGTTCTATTTGGAAATGAGTAAGTAAATACTTTGTACTGCAAGAATGGCTGCTTCTCTAGGAAAAACAAGTTGACAGTTGTTTTTGGTTTTTTTCCTAAAATACTTTTCTTTCTGGGTAAAATCAATGCAAAAGAGAGGCGAAACCTAGAAGTAACAGAAGTACCAAGGTGCTAAAGGTCTGCCTCTCCTACTGTTGTAAATATAATATGATTCTATGACATTTCCTTTTGGTTCTGCAGTTATCCTGCAGTACTTTGCAAGCTGGTTCTGGTGTAAATTTGCTTTGTTTTCTCCTGGTTCATCTGTTCTTCTTCTTGAGGGTAAAGTGGGGCAGGAAGGAGTGAAATGGAGCTCTCCTGCTGCTTGTGGAGTATCCCTGTCCCTTCAGTTACGTAGCTTTAAATGGTGGCAGAAATCTTAAAATACTTAAGACGCTCATTAAACTCTGAATTCAGCATTTACTCGTTTCCACCCCAGCAGTTGTTCCTGGCATTCAGAGCCCCTGGGCCCAGTTGAGTTAACTGTGGTGGCTATCACCCAGTTGTTCTTCTTGCCTGCCTAAATGAGATGTCTCCCCTGAAAATAACACAAGTCTGGCACGCAGGTGGCACAGCTTTCAAATGTTAGAGCAGACAGCGATTACCCTGAGTTAGTCACTCATTTGCAATATCCCCACGTTTTGGAGTTGGGAGTATTTTATTTTATTTTTTTTTTTAAGCAGTAAAGTGGTTGCTGTTTGATATTTAAAGACCTGTTTGTTTTTAACGGGTTGCTGAAGTCATGGACTATTCTCATATATGGGGAAGGCAGTGGAATGCTCCTGGGCCAGCCCAGTGGCACAGAGGGACACAGGAGCCTGGCTGCTTCTCATCTCTGGAATGATTCCATTCACAACAGGGCACTCTGACCTGTTCCCACTCAGAAAATGAACACTATTTCCATTTAAATGCTGTATTTGCCACATATCACATTTCCCTGGTTTTGGAGTTTTTTTTTAAAAGAAGGGCCTTCAAAGCTATAACGTAGAATACAGAGGCAGGACACTCTCCACAAGCTGATTTAACTTCAAGTTACATAGCCTGAAGATGGTTTGTGGAGCCTCTTGGCTCTGGAAATGCCCATCAGAAAGCTTTGGTCTCTCTCCCTCCTCCAGACAGGAGACACGGTTCTTGTAGCAGATGCAGAACAACTTTATTTTCATTTTATAGGGTTTTAAAACAAAATAATTTTGGATCAATTAGAAGAGCAATGTGGATTTTTAAAATGTAAATACTGATTTCTGAAATTTAAAAATCAGGTGATATTGTGTAATTTCTCTGCAACAAAGGAAATCGTCTCCTCTGGAACAGGAAAATGTAGAAGAACTTTGCTGCCTCCACAGAATCATTCTGCCTTCTGTAGTTGCTCTTTGATCAGTGTGGACTGCAAAATGAAAAAGAAGTGGGCAGGATTGTTTGATTTCCATACCTTCAGGAAGATTTTTTCCAGTCTGTAAAACACACAGACACTTCTTTGGACATTCTGATTTGTAAACTCAGTTTATTTTTCATGTCCTGGCACAACCCAGTTGGATTGTGTAGCCAGTGGAAAAAAAAGTGGATTATTTCTGGTGTAGAAGTGATAAAAGAATAATGAGTGTAAACTGAAAGTGGAGAAGGAATTGCATCATCCTCTGGAATAAAGGCTGATGTTTTTATACATTAAATAAACTAAGTAGAAATATTTATGAAGGAGGAACGTATCAAAGATCCGAAATCTGTGTTTGAGCTGGGCTTAAGTACACAGTTTGTCCCTTTACTAGGTAGTAAAATGTCAAAATAAAAACTCCTGGAAGTGGTTGTGGAATTTCTTACAGGAGTGTGAGTGGGAAGTCTGTAGCAAGATGTGCGAAATACAAACTTCAGGTTTTGTATAAAGGTTATTTATAATCAAAGGAATAAAAGAACAACAGAAGTTGCTCTTGCCCAGGGGTTAAGACAACCTTTGGTGTGGGAGTTACGGGGAAACACAAGGCGATGAGGCTGTAAAAGCTGGAAAGAATAGAAGTAATTGTACAGTTAAAAGAAAAAAAAGGCAGTAATAGAGAAAAGGGTTATAAAGGATAGAGCTGATGCTTTAATGCATGGCTCAGCAGCATTAAAAGCACAATAAAAAGCAAACAAATTCTGGACTGAATGGGCAAAGTGAGGGAAAATTGCAGCTGTCTCGTCAGGGCTGCTGGGCTGAGTGGAGCTCCCCTGTTATGGAGGGGCTGTTACAAAAGAGATATGAGGGCACAGCAGAGGCCAGACCGGGATGATCTGGGGTTCTGGGGATGTAAAAGTATTAAGGGATGTTTGAAAAATAGGAGTTTAATAACCTTGGCAAAATAGGGGTGGGAAAAGGATTAATGGGGGCTCGCAGATTGATAAAGATGTTCTGCTGGGAATGAAATGGGGCAGATGCCCCAGGAATGTCTGAGCTGGTGGGACAAGGCACTGGGAACTGGTGTGAGAAAGGGCTGTGCACATGATCATAATTCCTTGGAATCAAGAGAAATACTCCAAATAGAGGCTTTCAGGGAGAAGCGTGGGGTAGATGCTCTAAGTACTTTTAAAGCACTGGCTAAGCTGTAACTCAGCGTGAGGAGGAAAAGGGAAACAGCTTTCCACCAGACTTTCTTTGTAGGAGTGTTTTACACATCTAAACTCTTTGCATTTTGTTGGAATGGTGCTGGAGAGCAGAGATTATTAAGTTCATGTGGCTGCTGGAATCATTGTTGAAAATCCAGGCTGAAGAGGGGAGAGAGGCTCTGTAAATTGGGCATTGCTGGGATTTTGCTGTTAAAATGGACCTTCCCCCAAAGTGTGTGGCAGTTCTAGAGGTGTGACGTTCTTATATGAATTTAAATCATTATGTATGGCATCATCTATGGCACTGCTGTGGTTTTCTATTCTCTTTTATCTTGTGGATTGACTGCTTTAATTATACATTAATCATCATTTAGACTGCAGTCATAGTCAAAACAATGTGGTTCTAAATTCTGTGTTTTCTAAACGTGACATTTGGCCAGGCTCTGTGTTTTACCAGTGGACGAGTATTTCAAGGATTTTCTGTGCTAGTTTTAGGAGACATTCTGTTTATTAACTTGTCTAGCTCATTGTTTATATGTCAAACTTTTCAACACTTCACTTGTACTGGTGATGTTTTTCTGGCTGTGAAGAAGCTGCTTTGTCCTGAAGGAATGACTGTTGTTTGTCGTGGTGGATAAGAGTTAACATAAGCATCTTCATAAACAGTAAATAGAACAAAGCAATAAATATTGATTCTTTTATTAAAGAAATGTTTATTTATTTTTACTCTGTTTCCAACCTAATTCTTGCAGGCGAAAAGGAAACATTTAAGCATTATTTTTGTTCATGAAACGGTTAAGTTTTCCCAGAATGTGGGCTTCAGGTTCCTGGGCTGATTTTGACATCTGTACACAAGAATGCAATTACTACAGGGTAAAATTGTCGTAATATTTGAGAGCGGAGAAAAAGCAGCCCTATGACCCTGTTCTTTGGACGCTGGTAATGGGAATCCTTTCCCATCTGTTTCTTCTGCCTCATCCGTGTATGACTCGATATTTTTGCAATTCCCATGAAATGTCTCCAGTGGCAAGCATTCCAGCTTTTCTCATAGGAAGTCATCTTCACTTTGAGAAAGCATGGTGCACTATCCAACACTTGTATTTATTGGATTAGTTGTATCTCTTTGGAAGATCGTTCTACTGTAGGAAAAGAAATTAAATCTCCTATATCAGGTGATTTTTTTTTTCTTAATGATATTTGCAAATGTGGAGGATGGCTGCTGTTACCTGGAGCTGTGGTGTTAAAAGAGAGTGGAGGAGCCTCAGTTTGAAGAAGTGTCTTTGTCTTTCAGTGTGTTTTCACCTGGCCTCCAAAAGTGTGTTGTGAGGAGTGACCTGCAGCCCGGTCCCTCGTTCCCGTGGGCTGTTTCCTCTTCCAGTAAGGAGTCCCCTTAGGAAAGGTGGAGATGGTCATCCAGAAACTCTCGGCCATCAGTAAAGAACTGGCTTTGGTGGGTTTTGGTGAAATCCGGGATAATATCTGAGCCTCGGGATAATTTTTAAGGAAGGATGGGTTGTTCACTGTCTTAGGACAATCCCATCACAAACTTTGCTGTCTCTTTGCCATATGAGATCTTAAGTTCCATTAGCAAGGAAGGAATTGCACTTGAGAAACATCAAAGATCTGTGCCCATTTTGTGATCTTTGCAAATAACAAAATCACCATTGTCTCCTCATGCTGAACGAAAGCTAAATGGACCTCTGTGAGCTTTTCTGTTTGGTTTTTGGGGTTTTTGGTTTGGCATTTCTCTTTCCTATTCCCACGCGGTGGTTTCAGTACATCTCTTACCTCTCTCAGCTTTCTTGGAGCTTGGCCAGTTTGCAACAGTTGAGGATTTAATTTTTTTCTTGAAGGCCTCTCTATCAGTTGCAGTTGTTTTCCCAGGGGAAGAAAAAAAAAGATACTTTTTCCCATTCTGCAGCCTGTCTTTCTCATTCACAGTGCTTTTCAAAGGTCGTAATATCTTAGCACATTCTAAATGTTGAAAAGGATTTGAATAACTTCTACTTCAACATATTGCGTGGATCAGCTGTGAATTCCACTGCAAACACCAGGAGCAGAAAGCAAACTGCACGAGGGAGGCAAGGCAGAAAGTAAATTAGGTGGGAAAAATTAAAAAATGTGGAGTTAGTGGAACAATGAGATAAATCAATACACCAATTTTAAATATTTGGCTAAAATAATATGCTTGAAATCAATGAGAAATTACGGGCTTGGCTTGTCTATGTCCACATTTATTTAATGGTCTCTGCCTGCTTGTAATGTCCTTTTAAAAAATAATTATTATCTGTCCACATTTGACATAATTTTAAGTATTGACAGAAATGGGGACTTGAAATTTAAAAGTAATTTTCTTTATTAATTAAGATCCAGAGATGAGCCAGGTTGAACTCCTTTGTGGTCAGACAAGGCCCGTAGACAACTAGTGAAGGAAGGAGCACCTCCTTTCGTGGCCCCAGAAAACCCCGGGAAACACAAATTATTCATCGAGATAGCCGAGGTCAGAGGGTGACCTGCTACTTAATGGTGTTTTGTGGGAGTTTTTTCTTGCAGTTATTTCCAGCTGATGAAGTGCTCTATTATGCATCAGTGTACAGTGAGGGTATATATAGATATTGTGTGTATATCCAGTCTTTGTACACTCATGAATAAAATATACACGTGTACGTACATACAGGCATTTCCTGCTGAGGAAGGATGGGACAGGCAGGTCTGTGTTAATGAATTTCCATGTAGGTTGTTCTGATTTCCACTTTCCCTGTTGACTCTTTCTGTGGCAATGTGTGACTCCAGCCTCCCTCCACTGAGCTGGTGTAACTGAGTGTCCAGAATCTCCGGTGGCACTCTGAAGGCTGCAGCTGTACATTCCCAGTCTGCCCCAGTCTTGGCACATGGCTGGGTGCCTTTCCAGAGTTGCAAGGAGGTCGTTCCAAACACAAATTTCTGTATCTCAAAATAGGAAAAAAAGCAGCTGAAGTGCCCTGGAATAGCATTGAGAAAACTTGTGTGGAGGTAACTTGTCGGAGGTTAATTCTTCTCCACTTCTAACTTAACTTTTTCTTAGAATCATTGAATGGTTTAGGTCGGAAGGGACTTTAAAGCCCATCTCATTCCACCCCCCTGCCATGGGCAGGGACACCTCCCACTGTCCCAGGCTGCTCCAAGCCCCATCCCACCTGGCCTTGGGCACTGCCAGGGATCCAGGGGCAGCCACAGCTGCTCTGGGCACCCTGTGCCAGAGTTTTGCTTTTTTTTCCCCCTGTAATTCAGACTGCCAAGTCATTAAAACACAAATACTTTTAAGCTGATTGATACTGCATCTTCCAAATGCAAAGTATGAAAAAGCAAAATACAATTTTACTTTTATGAGATTTTTTTTTTTAAATTAAAACTCTTGCAAGGCTTTGCTTTCCCCATACTGTGTTAGGAATCTGTTGGTTGCAGTGTCTTTCTTCCTGTGCATCCATCAGTGGTTATAGGTTTTTTTCAGATTAGTTCTATCACTAGGACCAGGTTGGTGTTTCTTTCTGCCACTGAAGGAAAAGGTTGGTTCAGCAGTTGGAAAATCAGTTTTTTTTTCTGTAAATACTTCCCCAGCCCCCAAAGCTGCTCAGTCCATTCAAAATCAGCTTGTGTGCTCCCTCTGGCACCCTTCTGACCCTGCTGAGGCTGATGGTTCTCATGCCTTTCTGAGGATGTTCATCTTACTCTCTTGATCAAGGACAAATAAAAATCAAATTGGACAGAGCAAGAGAGACATTGGGAAATCAATCACGATGTGAGTAGGTTTGTGGTTTTAGGAGATGCGAAGCTTAGAAATTTGGGCAAGTGGCTATTACTGACAATTTCAGAGTCTGCCTGAAAAAAATTCATCTGGTATTTGCTGTTTGTTGTGGGAGCAGTTGTTCCTCACTTGCGAAAGGCTCAGTGATCCAATCCCGGAATAGAAGCAGTGCTTTTGTTGCTTGGAGGGACAAGTTGTGATGAGCAGAACTGAATAGTGAGTAACCCATCAGCTGAAAAATGCCACATACAGGATTTAGGCTATTACAGAGCCCAGACAATTTCCAGGGTGTCAAGCTGGGTTGAGGAATAATTCATAAATGAGAGTCCATGTTACCGGGTAAAGCGCTTGTACAGGGTTTTGCTGAGCCCCTTCTCGTGGTGGTGACTTACGAGCTTGTGTAATCCTCTCTACACCCCCACCACAAACCTTTTTTATTTCATTTATTTCATGGCTGGGCCAGGAATTCAACTGGCATCCCAACCCTTCTGCCAGAATTTCCCAGGGACCTCAGACATTGCCCTCCATGGCCTTTTCTTCAACAGATGGCCTGATGGGCTAAAAAAAAATCCTAATTTACACCAGGGTGGCCACTTCCATGACTTCCCCAAGATCCTGCTCCCATGTGAGCAGAAGGAGTAATGCAAAGCATGTGCTGTCACATTCCTTCCAGGGGTTTGTGGAGCAGCATGGCATGGAAAGCTGATCCCACATGGAATGCTGGTGTGAAGGGCTGAGTGTTTGCAATGCTTTTACGTTTTTCCTGCAGATTTTTTTCCTTCTCTGAGAGATGCTTCATACCAGGAAAGTATGAGAATATCAGTGATTTATTCATTTTGCCCAGCATAACATCACCCTTGCTGAGATGAAATCTTCCAGGGAGTTGCAGTTTCGTGTTTGTTTGGTTTTTGATGCTGTAGCAATAAGCAGGAAAATTCGGGCCTTAAGGGGCGAGGAAAGCAGCTGGCACATGAATGGCAGAAGCAGCTGAACCCCTGAGATATCTGAATAATTTCCAGTGTATTATCACCTCCTTTTTCATTACTGCATTAGAGTTCATTAAAAAGATGGGTTCTTTGAACTGGCTGACACGGTGCTTGCTGAAATCTTTTGCCCAGCTCCCACCACTGGCTTGCGTGTTAATAAGTGGAGCTCAGAGTCTGACCCTTGGTTTTGAAACCCTCTGGTAGCATGTCAGGCCTGGGGAATAGGCTTGTAATTGGATTTTTAACAGATAGGAGTGTGTTTTAAGTCCTCCTTGAACACCGTGAGTAGAACTGATGGAACATGCCAGTAAATAGGGAAAAGGCAAGTAAACACAGGATTTGGAGCATAGGGATCACTCTGTACCCATTCATTTCTCAAGGAATCTCTGGGATGCTCCTCCAGCAAGTGCAAATAGCAAAGATCAAACAGCTGCTGTGAAAACTGCTGGTGGCCAGTTCAAATGAAGATTCAAGTGAGACGAAGTTATTCTGGTTGTTTTTTTTCTTTTCTATTTCATTATTCAGCATAGAAAATCAATGTATGAATGTATGCTGCATGCATTAACGAGGTGATATTTGTAGCACCTGGATGCCTTGAGAGGAAAAAGCCCCAAAGGAAACAAAAAATAAAACTTATGAGTTAATATATTGAGATTAGACAACATCAGCCTTGAAAGGCCTTGTTATGAGTGGAGTAGGGCTTGGCTGTTGTTATCCTAATAACTTATTCATTAAAGAGAAAAAAAATCTATATGGAAAGAACAAGAGAAATCCATGTTTCCTCACAAACATATGCATCAGCACAGACTCCAGCAAGTGCTGTAAAAGTGTGTACTCTTCCCTGTGCCTGTCGTAAGGGACTGAATTATGCTGCCACACTCTGCGATGGAGTAATAGATTTGAGCAGTTCTGACTTTGGAACACTGAGGACATGTCTCTCCATTAATTAGGGAGCACATTTTGTTGTGTTTGCCTTTATTCGGGGAAGCAGCGCTGGTTGGACTCCTTGGGGAAGAAGGACAGATTCTTCTCCTTTCCCACTTTCTGTATCTGCTTTCAAATTTGCGACATTTTCGGGGCAGAAAGGGGCAACTCCCCAATGAAGCTGAGATATCAGGACAATAAAACATCAGGAATGTGTGTATTGATTTAGGAAAGAAAGGCAATTCTGAATTTTGTGGTGTTGGAGATGACCTTCAGGTCCTTGGCTTGTTTAAAATTTGTCTTAGCAACGAATTCTCTGGTAGCACATCTTTGAGCAGTAGCAACTCTGCTGTGATTCTCAGTAGCTGATTAGAATTTCTTTTCCTTGTGATTTTTCCCTGTATAATAAGCCTAAAACATCTTCAGTCTGAAGGTTTCAAGGTTGCTAACTAATTACCCAGCCCTTCTCTGAAAGGTATTGTACTGCAACTGTACAGTATAAGATTTCTTGTACTATTTTATTTGAAAGCATAGCTGAATCTAAAGAGAAGATACCAGACTAATTAGTTGCTTATCAGGTGGGATCTGTCGATTTTGATACTCTTTATGTGAAGTAAAACCCAGAGTTTCACATTGTTGGGATATAAAACAATAGGACTAATTTCAGGGTTGACCTTAATGTTCACTCTGTCTTTGCTTTGAGGGAAGAACCGCTCTCCCAGTATTTACATTTATTAGGAAAGTGTTGATTTTTAAGGAGTCTCTGGGAGATTTGCAGGACGATAATCAGCAACAGAACTGATTTCATGGCTTTGGTCTCGCCTTAGCCACCGGAGCCACTCCTGGCTGAGCACTGACAGGCTCGAGGCCAAAGCCAGGCTGGGGTTTATTCTGTGGCCCTGTTGGCTGTGTAAATGGCATTTCACACCTTCTATCTGGATGTGATAAATGTGAGGAATGAGCCCTAAGAGCCCTGCTCTGGCTCAGGGTACCTTGGCTCTGGGAGCCTTTGGCTCTGGTTTCACTGGGAGCTTTAGCAAGGGCATGCTCTGAGCTGGGACAGCTGAGAAGTTCAGTGAAAAAGTGGAATAAAGTTTATTTTTCTTGTGACTTGTCCCTGTGTAATAAACCTAAAACTTCTTCAGCTGTACTTTGTTGTCAGTGTTATCAGCTTTCAGTGCTGCCACAGTGTTGGTCAGAACACTTTGAATTCGATACGTGTGGTTTGAATGTTTGTGAAGGCTTTGGGTTTTTGGGAGGTGTTTGGCATGGGAAAGACGAGCCAGCAGGTGTTCCCCAGCTGCCCAGCAGCTCTCTGGAACTGGCTGTGCAGCCCTGAGCATCCTTGTCTGGAAATTCCCCTGGCACGCTGCACGTGATGCTTGGGAGCACCGCGCTGAGTGGCTTGACTTACCCATGGAATATCTTAGACCTCAAAGCAGTAACAATAACATTTCTGAGAGCTTGATGAGTAATTAAACCCATTTCAAAGTTACAGGTAAGCAGTGCTTCACATTTTAACACATCCTGTAAGACTCTGGCTGTAAAATTGTGTGGTCCAGTACATGAAATCTTAGAATCATAGAAAGGCTTGGTTTGGAAGGGACCTTAAGGATCATCTAGCCTCGAAAAAACCCCAAAAGCCCACAAAATACTTCAGAACTTGGTGCTGTGTGGGATTTTAGATGCATTTTGATGCTTGATTTCTAGCACCATTGTGTATGAAGGAGACTCATTCAGTAGTTTCCTAAATAACTGATGGTTAAAACAATCTTCTACACTGAAGGGTAAGAAAAATATGTTAGGGAAAAATGAGACTTTCAATGACCCAGAGGATTCCAGGGGGGTTAAGGATATACTCTTTAGAAACACAGCTCTTAAAAAACTGATAGGGAAATGGCTACATGCTGAGCCTGACTGATTCTGGAAACAGGAAGAAATTACACTCCACTGTTCTTCCAAATTAGTCCCCTTGATAGAGGCTGTGTGAGTACGAAATAGAAACTGAGCCAAATGGGGCAAATTATCTTAATTCTCGTTGATTTGTTTATGCGTTGTCACAATACATTGACTAAAAAAAATCTTGGACTGTGTAAAATAGTGCAGTAATAGAGCCAATATTTTAGAAGAAAAGTAGGATAAGATTCTTAAAGATGATTTTTTTTTTTTTTTTGGAGGAAGGATTGCATTTAGCATGTGGTACCTACAGCAGTATGAAATCAAAATTTCATAAAGATCTGCATTGCAAAAGTAAATCTAGGGCATGTTACCCGTTTGTAGTGGAATATGCTGAGCCTTTGCCTTACCAGGGTGGAACATATTTGTGTCTCAGGAAAGCACAAGCTGCAAGTGGTGTGTGCTCCAAATGGAAAGGTGTGTGTTAAATGGACTGCCTGGAGATTTGGAAATTGGATTCTTCCTTCTAGCATAACGAGGCAAATCTGCAAAGCAATTGTCAGGTGGCAGGACTGCTCAAGCTGGGTTCCTCTGGTGGCTCACATCATGGGGCTCTGTGTTCGAGAACGCAGAACAAATGGAAAGGAGCTCTGCTTTTCCACAGGTACTTTCTGCATTTGCATCCCAATCAGAAGTGATCCATCTCAGCACATTTCTTGCTCAGCCACTGAATGTGATGTTTGCAGAGCTGGTTTGAGCAGAGCATTAAGAGGGACTTCAGATTTTTGCTGTTCTTTTAAACAAATTGTTTGTTTTTATGCAGCATCTTCTTCCTTATGCCTTGGAGTTGGGAAGGGAATAGTTCTGTGTGTGGTTACAGCATCACTGTCCTCTGAGTTGTCACAGTTCCCTGACACAATTAAGGTCCCAAACTTGAGGGATCAGTGCCTCTCAGGGCTTTATCAAATAACAAGAGGAGGCAGGCTAAATGCCCTTGCCTTTTTTTTTGCCCTTTTTTTTTTTTTTTTTTTTTTTTTTTGAGAAATGTTGATAGTTTGAGAAGTACTCAAGTTGTCCAGCATCTGATATCATTGCTCCTGAAAAACTGATTATCCTGGCAATACAGTTGAATACAGTTGGCCACCTTTATGTGCTCTCCAATTTAAAGGAAAATATTATGGGTTTCATGAGGTTGCTCCTCGCAGTGAGTTTATTATGGCAGTGATCTCTGTGAATGACAAAGGCACGAGCAACTTACGCAGGTTACTCTGGTGGTGTGTCAGCAGAACCTGCAAGGTAAAAACTGCTGTTGCCAACCTGTCGTGGCCAAGGAGGTTGGAGTTAAATGATCCTTAAGGTCTCTTCCAACTCAGCCTATTCTGTGATTCTGTGCTAAATATGATCATTTCAACAGTTGTTTTTCAGGAGTATAAACTTTCTAATTCAGCCTTTATTAGGGTTTAATCTGTGAGTGGAGTGCCATTCTAGCAGCTGTGCGTGGAGGATGTGTGCTGACCCTGCTCTGGTGCCCGTGGAGTTAACACCAGTAGTGGCCAATCCGTGGAAGGGCCCTCTGGAAGGGGAACTGTAAAAGATCTGTCGCATGTTTTTGCTGTTAACACTGCTGCATTTTTAACCGCCTCCTTCATGGATTGCAAGCTTAAGTAATGTTAATAAACAAGATTTTGTAATGATCTGTTTTATGTTGTGTTGAACTATCGGAGGAAGAAGACTTACTCAGTTATGCATTTGAAGATGTTTTCTTATTTCTCCTGTGATTTTTACTCCAAAGCTGTCTGGTTGAGTGCAATCTGAAAAACTACAGGGGCACTCAGTTTTCTTTTGGAGTTGCCTTCTTAAGACAGGATGGTTTAGGTTAAAGTATCCCGCTGATTCTCATGCTACCTGTGTTCTGCACAGATCAGAAAAGAGTTCTTAACACTTACTTGACAAACACTTTGAAGATTTGGGGGGATGTATCTGTAAAAGATAAAGTTACCAGGGTAGTTTTCCTGCATGAAGAGATCTGAGAGCTTTAATCACTTCAGGGAAATATCAGCAACTTGTAACTATGACATGCAGAGGCGCACGTGTTTATCAGGAGATGTTGCTGTATTTCCTTACAGGCCAGGCGTCGCTTTAATGCTCAGTGTGGTAGTGTGGAGACAACCAAAGGAATAAGTGACAGCAAGTGGCATTTCTGGTGGCAGAAGTACAGTGAATATCTGTCACACAGAGTGTGATTTGGGTGAATCTAATGTACATCCCGAATTACAATATTATTGGCAGCGGATTAAAAACTCTCCAGAGGCTGACAGGAACCTGGGGTGTGTGTTTGTGTGTCTGCATGTGAAGGATGGCATCCAGATTTTATTCCTTCAACTCTTAGGTGGAATTTACAAGTGAAAAGCTGAATGAAAATCATCCTGGTTTGCTAGAACTGTTTAAACTGGGTTCCAGAAATGAGCAGGATGTGGATGTTGGGAAAATCTCCATCCCCAAATCCATGCCAGAACAATGTTGATGCTTGGAGCTGCCTAGAACACAGCTCTTCAGTAAGGGTAGAATTTGATATATTAATCTGGGAGGAGTAGGAATATGATCCTGGATTTATTGGGAAGACTGAAAGCTTAACTGCATCTGCATGCTTAGAAGCTCAGGCTGTTTGTAGGAATTTGAGCTAACTCAGTGTAAGTCCTACATAAATGGCTTGTTTGCAAGGCCGTGAGGAGTAATTATTTTTCAGGGGTAGATAATCCTCCTGAGAAAATGCTTGTTAATAATTTGGCACTGATGCTGATCATGCTGAGTTCAGGGGGGGAGGTTCATTTGTCGGGGTCATTTAAAGCAGGATCAGAACCCCAGAGAACTGCTCAAGTGTATTTTAATTTGAGTTCCTTCTACTCAAGGTGTTTACAACCTGTTTCAACTACAAAGTGTCAGAATTGTAGGATAAGCCTTGCCTGTAGAAAAATCTCTGTTCCCTTTTGAAGTCCTGCCAGCGCTGAAGCTGCATTCAGGTTCTAAAACATGACAGAAGTTTCTGCTTTACCTCTTGGCCATCTGAAATGCTCTGCTGTAACGTCCAATCGAGCCTCAATGTTTTATATTGTTCCAAGACACGTAATTTAGACTTATAGTTTTTATTCCTATTTATGCCAGGAACATCTCCCGGTATTCTTTGTCTGTTAATGAGCAAAATGTGTAATCCCCACAAATATTTTACACCTGCTTAAATTACAGCAATTTTGATAAATAGAATTAGTGAATTGGAAGTGTGTCAGAGAGCTGCTCTTTTGCTGAGGTACAGGCAGATTGTGCCATTGCTTCCAGTGGAAGAGTTGAGTGTGCACACATGGAATTACTGCCAGTTGTGGTATGGATCTGGATGTGTATCAAACACAGAATCGTGGAATAGTTTGGGTTGGAAGGGACCCCAAAGACCCCATCCCACCCCCTGCCATGGGCAGGGCCCCCTTCCACTATCCCAGACTGCTCCAAGCCCCATCCAGCCTGGCCTTGGGCACTGCCAGGGATCCAGGGGCAGCCACAGCTTCTCTGGGCACCCAGTGCCAGGGCCTCCCCACCCTCACAGGGAAGGATTTCTTCCTGAAATCCCATCTAACCCTGCTCTCTGACAGTTTAAAACTATTCCCCCTTGTCCTGGCACTCCAGGCCATTTTCACAAGTCCCTCTCCAGCTCTCCTGGAGCCCCTTTAGGTCCTGGAAGGGGCTCTAAGGTCTACCCAGGACCTTCTCTTCTGGCTGAGTAGCCCCAAATCTCTCAGCCTTTCAAATAAACGTAAACTTTAAGGATAAAAATGGCATTCAACTTTGCAAAATGAAAAGGAGTCTACTAAGAATAATTTCAAACTGCAGTGTAGAGACTTGAAATTGGGGTGAAGAGAGAAGCTCAGAATAAGAATAGGAGATTCTAGGTTTATTTAAATCTCCTAGCTGCAGGAAATGAGAACTGGTGAGTCAGGGAGAATAGCAGTAATTAGCTGCTTCAGTTAGAGAAAAATGCACGCTTCAGAGGGTCCAAATGATTACTTTGCACTAGTTTTAATTCTAGAAATTACTGTGTCTTTTTATGGGTCTTTCTCATGGATGTCAGACCGAGGAAGTGTTGGGCAAACGACCAGTTACCGTTTTGGTGAGGAACAACAAGTCTTTGATCATCTGAGGAAATTTTGAAGTGAAGTGGCTGTTTTGCCAATGTGTTTCTTTCATAGCTGTTTAATTGACCAGTAAATAGAAAAGCAGTGGGATGTTTTTTTCTTTGAAGAAAAGAAAATGGGGATGATTCCAGGAAGCTTGGAGGGAAAATGATCGAAACAATAATAAATAGATGAATCCACTTAGGGTGAGTCCACTTAGGCTCATCACCAGAACCTTTGCAGAGGAAAATTATGACTTTCTATTGTGCAGAAATTACTGTGCCAGTGTAACAGTGGATTTAAACTGGATTTACCAGGTATTTCAGAGCTTTTGAAATACCTTTGCAGAGTTTATTCTATAGAGTAATCCTCAGGGGGAAACAAAATTCGCTGTGGGTTTTGAAGGCTAGTGGAGACAGCAAGTAGTCAAATGTGGCAGAGGGTTAACAGCTGATGGTCCAAATGTCCTTCCTAATAATGCACTAAATTCCATTCTGTGAGAGAATATGGACAGTTGGATAAGTAGAGTGGCACTGGGAGAAAAATTTGTGGGGAGCTGTGAGGAACTCGAGACAAGCTGACACTCATCAGCTTGGGCTAAGCTGGGGGCAGCTTCTCATGCAGAACTTCTGATTTTTTGGTGAACGCTATGAACTCTGCCTACTCTGCAAACTCAGTATATTCCTGGCCACATAAACCAATCATTTTGCTGTGGCAGGAACCACGGGAAAAAGGTGGATTTAGATGGAACTCAGCAGTTACAACATTTGAAGTTCCCATCCAAGCAGTGGTATCAGGTCCATCTGCCACTGCCTGCAGAGCTCAGAATGGCTCTGTTAGTATCCTGCCCTGTTGGTTTTCAGCAGGAAAATCTGGACCAGAAAATGTGATTCAGTAAATACCATTAATTTCCAATAAAAGTTAAACAACATGCATATAACACTGTTTATTTCTAAATGAACTGCAGTCCACAGGAAATAAATTTCTCTGTAGTTTTGGGCAATTTAATAAAAAATATTTACACAGGCATCCAGCTCAAAAAGCACATGGGAGTAACAGCCTTTGTAGATACTGGTAATCCTGTTTCTGCCTAATACCAAAAAGACCAAGAAGTGAAACATGATAAAATACTGCAAATTATGTGTCCTTTAAGGGTACTGAGTCTGTTTGATTAAAACAGGGGCACGTATAGAGTGGCTCAAAGGCAGCATGTTTCAAGCTACTCAAAAAACTGCTTTGTTACTAAACACAACTGTCAGGTTATTTCAGCAAAAGTACTTGCCAAGTTTCAGTCAGTATCAGATGTTTCCTTAAACAATGATTAGACTTTGGTGTAATGATGGATATCGTTTAATGATCTTGAACTATAACTGCATGGTTTTGGATTTCTTTAAGCACAGATACTGTGTTGTGGTGTGAACCAGGCACCAAAATATTAATTTGATGGAGAAATAGCTGCTATTTGGCTTAAATTAATCTTTTATCACAGAGACTGGGGTACCTTCTCTGAACACCAGGACCAGCCACTGTTGGCAGCTGAGCTGCTTCAAGGTGGCATTTCCTTTTCTCTTTTGAAATCTAAGTCAGAAACGTTCAGCTAGAAAATGTCCCCCTGAACTGTACAGTCCCCTGGAAAAGAGGGTGCTGGTAGTAGCTGCCCTGTTCAGGTTGCTGCAGTTACAGCAGGAGTTAAGATAGGCAAACAAACATTGTGTTTAGAAGAAAAATCTGCTCTAATTTAGTTCCCATGGGAATGAGCAAATGACAGTGATCACAGCTGGGAAAGCCGTGGGTTGGAATGGCTGAGGCTCCTTCCCCCTGTGCCAGCACGCCTCCACTGGGGTCTGCACCAGCCTCTGCTTTGGCACTTTGGAGCTGCTCCTTTTGAGAAATTGTTGTGCTGCCATACTCTGTGGTGGCTTGTGAGATGGCCTTAATTATTTTGGAATCCACTCTGCCAAAATCCATCCTTGGCTATGCCGCAGCGCTCCCAGAATAGCAGCGGTGACTTCAGCAGCACCCAGTGCTCAGAAACTGAGCTCATCAGAGTTGAAAATATTGGTGCAAAAATAGCTCAGCCTCTGACCTTTAACATATTCTGAGTTTCGAGCTGCAGCATTGATTTCTTAGATGTACACAGAAGTGACCATATGGTTAGAGCAGAGTTATGTAAAAACAAACTGTTGAAGACACAGTTCCTCTTCAGACATCGTTTGCTCTGGTTGCCTTTTGGCGTTACATTTAATGTGTCACAAATAGAAAAGGTAATAATCCCTCTGCAGTCTCCTAGAAAATGTTACATATACAAAACATATGGAAATTTTACCCGAGTTGCAGAGACCATAAATATTGGCTGGCAATGGAGCTGCACGCCTGCTAATGAGACATTTAATTCTGGCTGACATGTAAACTGCTCCTAATACTCTAGAATTACGTAATAAAATATATTTAGCTATTTGTCTTTAATGATTAAGCAAACAAAGAGCCCGATGTATTGAAAATAAGTATGTGCCTGAACCGCGGAGCTCAGTGCTTCCCAGGAAAGCGATGTTTGCACCAAAATACTTCTGGCAGCTGCCTGGCTGATGCCAAAGGCAATTCTAGAGTGGCTTCCATAAAGTCCTCAATTGGTTCAACCTTTAGGGTCCAACTGGCCCAGCAATTTAGATTTGATGTCAGTTTTAATTAATCACAGCAGCAAGAAGATAAGCACAGTTTATTAACTTAGCACGAGCAGGAAGCTCTGGGTAGAGCTGTCTCAGCTGATGGCCTTGTGAGGCTTTGGAGACACAGAGACTTTTTTTAGACACAGTAGCCTGGAGCCTGGGAGCCTTGAACAACACCACGGTAACTACCTGACAGCATTCAGCCTCAGTGGCTTCAGAGTAGCCAAATTAAACCGAATTAAATGATGAATTATTCTTACAATTGTAATTCCTCATTGTGAACCTGGAGCCATTCATCCACACACCTCTCACAAATGAGGCTGCATCCAACAGCTGCTGCATCTTTGGGAAGGAAGAAGGAGGCAGAATGGAGTTTGTAGTCTGTGCTTTATCTTCTAAAATGTTGTTAGAGGAGAGGATTAGGCAAAAATGAAGAGATGGCGTTCAGAGAAAAACCGGAGTTGGAAAATAAGATCAACACAAAATAGAAGTCGAGAACAAAGGGTGCCCTGGCAAAGGACTGTTGTTAAATTTGTAATGGCTTCATTGATCAGCCATTGTGTCTGGGTAATGCAGAGCAGGCTGTGAGGATGATCATGTGTTATTAGGAGTTGTTTTCTGTGTCTTTTCACCATTACATATCTCAGACATTTATGGAATAGAGAGCACTGGAAACCTGACTTTTTAATTCAAATTTTGTGCATGTCATGTACATTTAAGCATATCAAATCCTCTTTCTGGAGAGAGGTTTTACACTGGGAAACAGCAGACTTTTTTGGCTTAGTCTTGCTGCCCCCTCCAAGGAGAGCTGATGTTGCAGTGGCTGAGATGAAGTGATTTAATTATTCAGTTGCTTGTAGTCACCAACCTAAAACATATTTTATTTGCATCTGTATCTACCTAGTTGGAGAGATTTTTGTTTTTAACCATAGGGTTTTAACAGGATACAGATTTAATTTTTAAAATAAGCACCATATTTGAATACAAAGCTGAGGCATACAGAACAAGTAGCAATTACTTGTTCAAAAAGTACTGACCATTACCTCTGAACTCCTTTCTTGTTGGTATTGAGAGAGAGAGAGAGAGGTGAATTTGGCAGCAGGTTATGCCACAGGTTAAATCAGGTGAGGAAGAAATTGTGTTCTGCTGACTCCTGAGCCTTCTTGAGCCGTGTCTGTGTGAGAGCCTTTGAGCAGTGATTGTGACTCACATCTCCTTTCTGTGGTCCTTCACTGTCAAGGTTCAGCTGCAGTAAAGCTCTTGGGTGCTAAGAACAGGAATTCTGATGTCATTAAATGAAGATACTATGTTGAATTACGGCCATTCCCCCTATTTTTTTTTATTTGCCCATTTAATTACATAAACATTATTAACTGTTTAAATCAATTGCCTGCATTTTATCAGAGTAGTAAGCTAGTGATTGGTAGGATAAGTAGTTGTTAGGCTACTGGAATTAAAAAGCAAAGAAACCTATTCAGTTTGCAGGGTTTAGTGTAACATTGTCTTCGGTTTTGAAAGATAATTGTGTAACAAAGTTAAATTTATAGAGAATTCTTGACTATTGTTTACAGAGAATGGTATGGTTTTTATTGTAAATGCCTTTACCTGATAGACTGGTGTAACTCCATTGCTAATGCACCCTTTTTTTTTAATGGCACTGCCAAACAATTTATACCATGGTTATAAATAATAGAATAAGGACACTGTTGAAGGATACTACTGCAGTGACCTTAGCAACATTGAATGCTGGCAATGAGTCTATTAAGAGGATTTTTCACTGCTGAGATTTATAGAATTGTTTCTGATTCTACAGCCCACGCAGGTTTTTGCTTCTCAGTGAATCCAGGCTCTCAGCCATGGCAATTGGGCTTTTATTACAAAAAAAGTTTATAAAATGTGGGAGGAACATTCTAGAAATAGCAGTGGACTCTAGAGGTAAGCGTGAGATGTGTTGTGCATATGGACACCCATCCCTGGAAGTGTCCAAGGCCAGGTTGGACGGGGCTTGGAGCAACCTGGGATAGTGGAAGGTGTCCCTGCCCATGGCAGGAGTGTGTAATTAAATGGTTTTTAAGGTTCTTTCCAACCCAAACCATTCTGGGATTCTGTGATACACGGAACAGCTGCCACATGGCTGTGACTGTAGGGCAGAGGTGCTTGCCTGAATTCTCATGGACAATGATTTGTGTTGTAAATAAAAATTTGAGTTTGTTGCTGAAGAGGAAGATGTGATTGGAGTGCTGATGCTATTCTAGCAGCAGTTCTCCATGGTGATTTTTGAGGAGGAAATGACTGTGCTCTAGAGATGCAGGTGGAAAGTGATGCTGGATCACCTTGCACCACTGAAGTGAGAAATTCTGTCATGAATCTTTGTGATGAACTGCAGTTCTTGTTATAGACTAGAAATGTTAGATGTCAATGCCTTCAGGAGCAAACTGACTCAACAAATGTCTTTAAAACAAACCTCTTGAAGTGTAGTGAAGTATCATTGCTGTGTTTGTGTCCACAGAGACGAGAATTATTTTTTTGTGCTGATTTTCCACACTGGATCCAACAGGTTCCTATATTGAGTACAGACTACTGGAGAACATTCTGGCCTGTGGCTGATGCCAGAAACAGGCAATAGAGAAAGAGCTATTATTTTTTTTCCTGCCTTGTTATTTCTCTGGTGTTACAGTTTTCTTGCAGTTCTAGATCATGCCTAGGTGAAAAACTGAGGCAATAAGTCCTTCCTGTGCTTAAAAATTTCCCGTTGCCTCCACAGTGTTGGACACTCTTGCTCTCCCAAGTGCTGCTTTTCACTGCTATTTTTAAGAGTTCTGTCTTCATGTTTCAGTTGAGTTTTCTTCAGTGCAGTGAAGAATAAAAACATCTGTCACTGAGGAAATGATGGAAGTCAGAACCTGAGTCCTGAGTGTTACGTTTATATTGCAGATCTCTCGGTCTCTGTTGCTGGCTGTCCTTGTCAAGGCCACAGAATGATGTGACCAAAAGTTGCACATAATGTTACAGTGCAAGAAGAATGCTTTTAACAACGCCGGGGCAGGAGCTATTTTTGTTATTGATTTAAATATTCTTGGCAAGGTTAAAAGAGCATCCCATTAACAAATGGAGTCCTTCCCAAGTCCCTGCTTCGCAGCCTCTTGTGGAAATCCCATTATCCCCCTTAAAGCCCTCTGCTAATTAGGAACTTGTTGGCTTATTTGTCACTTGATCACTTCCCATATGGATTTTGTAGCTGGAGAGGGTTTGGTGACTCTGATCCACCAGCAAGCCATTCAAATGGGATTTTATTTTTTTTTCCTTTGTAATCCGTGATGTATTTTTGTCTTGTTTGTTCTGTCAGGGGCATTTTGATCTTTCCCATTCAGATTGGTGAAGCCTCTGCAGTAGAGGTTCCTTTCTCCAGCATTAACTACAGGGGTGGATAAAGGGAAGCTGCCACTTGGCTGGAGACAATTCCTGGGTTGTGAGAGCTTTCAGTGTCTGTGGGTCACTGTGATTCAGGCTTTGGAAAACATTTGTAAAAGGAGTGTAGTTTGATGACAAACCACTCATGTTTTATGGGCAGCAGTGTCTGGATATGCACTGGAAATGCAGCAGTCATTCGTGGCTCAGTCAGTGGAATCAGTGGAAAAGTCTGCAGCTGGCAGTTATGGACCTGTGGGAAACCTGGTTTTCCTAATTCTGAGTATGGTCCCATAATTATTTGGTTTTATATATAAAGCAGAAGGGTTGCAAACGTCTCCCCTTGCAAGGCCTTTTGGAAATGGGCAAACCAGACTCAACTTCTGTCACACACTTCATCTCTCAGGGAGGACTGGGGAAGTGTTTATGTCACAGCCTTCACTTTAAATAACTCCAGCAAGTATTTGAAGTAATATGAGATCAGTCTTGTTCTGAAAAGATTTTTCTTACAAAAATCCTCCAACAAAATAATTCTTTTTCATAAGAATCATTTCCTGAAGAAAAGCTTTTTACAGATAGTAGACTGTCTCTTTAAAAAATTCTTCCCTATTATCCAACAATTTCCCAAGTGAATGAATTGTCCTCGTGAATGATACTGAACGCAACTTGCCATTTATATTCATATTTATCAGTGAATCAAACACTTAATTTCACTGGTAGATTAATTCTGTATGACTCACATTTGAGAAATAAACCCCATGGGCCTGATTTTGCCCTAATACTTGGAAAAGGGATGTGGTTATGCGATACAGAAATTCTGGGTTTGTACAAACGCTGCTGTCTGTAGTACATCAGCGAGGGGAAGAGAATTCTGAGCCTTGTTCCAGTGTTACACACAAATAGGGATGTAAAAATGTGGGAAGTGTGGAGCAGGTAGGTAATCATAAATTTCATAAAAGAAGAACTACAAATTATGTGACAGTATCTTAAAGTGCGTGGAAATGTTAATTTATTTTCCCCAGCACAATGTATAATTAAGCTCTAGAGCTTGTTGAGTCTTATTCCTGACTCAACAAAAATGATGGGAGAAAGATCATTCTGTGGCTAATTAATGAAAGGGGTAGATACAGCTTTTGACTTTAAAACAATCTTTGTATTGATGATTGTCAGAAGATTGAAATGGTAAATTCTGCTTCACAGCAACCTGATTCTCGTGTTCTGCTTAAAGTGGCTGCTTTGCCACTGCTGGAAACCAAGTGTTGAGGTAGATGGACTTTCTGTTATATTGTCCATAAACATATTCTGTCACACTTGACATAGAGTTCAAAGACTATTCTGTGGCCTTCAGAGTGACTTGAAGGTATTTCAGAGAGACCCTTTGCTTTGATCTGTCCCTCTGCAGCCATCCCTGTGATAAAGGACTTCCAGGTCAGTGTGTGAGGTAGTGAAGTGACCCTAGTCCTGTCCACTGGGAACGGAGCACTGGGGAAGGGTCAGAGCACTCCTGCAAAGCAAATCAGTTCCTACAAGGTTATTAGGAATACCGAGTTAGTTTTTACCACAGCAGGTACCTGGAGGGTGAGAGACAAAGGATCTAACTGGAAATGAGAGGTTTTGGACTGAATAAAAGGGAAAAAAATATGAGGGCTGTCAAGCAGTGGAGGAGGTTTTCCAGAGGGGATGGGCAATCCTCCTGGGAGGTGTGGAAGACTCAGTGATCTGAGTGGAAGGCTCAGGGCTGATCCTGCTTTGAGCAGGGGCTTGGCCTGAGGCCCCTTCAGCCCAGATTATCCCACGTTGCTTTGTTCTGCCTTAACAAGGACAGGTGTCAGACTCACTTTCTAGGAGATAGAGTTGTTTTTTGGCAATAAACAAAACTGTGTCTAAAAACACGCTGGTGCACCTGCTGGAAACGCGCTTCTTTATGTCAGGAAGAGTTCGCTCTTTAAAACAACACCGTATACCTGAGTTTGGTTTTCAGGGTTTCAGAAGCCTCATTTTGCAGCCGAGCATTTTGACAGCTTTCCTTTCAAGTCTTTAATGGTTGCTGTAATTTGACTTTTGAAGCAGCGCAGCTCTTCAAAGCCAGCAGTGAGACAGCACCAGCCAAGGTCTGCCGGGTGCTGCCGGCGGGCTCTCGGTGCCTCGCTCCTTCAGCTGTCATTTGTCAGAACACACTCATGTAATCTTAATGAACAATGTGCAAAGCCATTAAAAACTCAATTACGGCCTTCTCTTTACTGCAGACGTGAGAGAAGGCAAACATAAAGTGCTGGTGTGTAAACACAATAGCCACCATCTGCTGCAGAGCGGCGTTTCGGCTCCAGAAAGAGGAGCTATGTTGCAGATGCATCAATAATAGGACGCTTATCAAGGCATCATTATCCACCAAGCAGGGGAAAAATTGAAATTTATGGCCAGCTAGAGAGCACTTCATGGTTTAATTCCCCAATTTTCAGTGGTATGTTTAATAACTAGGAGAGAGTGGCGTTTTATGTTCCTGCCGTTGGAAAGGATTTCTGAAAATGAATTTATTTACTGTCTCCCCATCCTCCTTGCTTCTGACTGATCTGAGCATAACACATCCATTTTTACATATTCAGGATAAAACCAGCAAGATATTAATTAATTTAACCTGTTGATCCAAGAACACCATGTTTAATTGACCTTATACTCAATTTGCTTTAATGAGCTTATACTTCTCTGTCGAATAAACATAAAAAAGAACTTTTACCCAGCATAGATAATTTTTTTCCCCCAAAATTCTTTTTTTTTCAGTTTAGTGTAGACTTGGAAATTTGAACTTTCTGGAAGGAAGTAAACAAAACAATGAAACTCCATGATATTTTTGTTTCTATTTTCCCCAATTGGGTATGCAACAGTCTAAACAAGAGTTTCTCCAAGATACCTGTTGTTTTATTCATATCCTTGCCTGTAGACGTTCAGGAGGCTTTCAGTCATCTGTTGATCAATAATTGCCACTTGTGACATGTTAATTCATTCCTGAGTCCTTTGTATGAGTGGAAAATGTGACAAGTGATCTGTTGGTGCCAGACCGGATTGTATCTCTTTTATTTGCACATATGGGCCTATAAATCGAGAATAAGTCCCATCAGCTTCAGCTCTGTGCTCAACCTAAAGAAAGCTGTCAGACCCTGAATCACAGTATGTCAATTTTTGTTAAGGATAATGAGGAAAACCACATTTGTCTTTAAAAGGCTGGGTTGTTTTTTATTTATTTTCTCCTGGTGGGAGCTGTTTTCATGATCTCTCACCTACCCCTCAGTGATGAATCTTGCCCACTCAAGTTCCATGGATGTGGACATTTGCAATAGGACAGTGGATCTCATCTGTTGGTCTTGGAGCGTGCAGAGCAACCTCGTGAAGGTTCTGGAGGACAGGATACCTGTTCAAGTTCACACTGTGAAAATAAAAAGAAAACTGTGTATTTGGGGCCAGTTTATAGGATACAGGGTATCATTTATTCACAGTTGAGTTTTATAGAATGGATATTTTATGGATTTTGTTCATGTGCCTGATGTCAATGATTGTCTTGATGGGACTACAAGTTTTCAGCCCCTAGGATGGCCAGGCTTGAGGTGTCTCTCTGGGATCCTGTGGGGTGGGCTGTGCCTGGGGTATCCCGGGGAAGGGTTTGTGGGGGAAGCTGCCACTCCAAGGCTCTGCAGGAACAAAGGACTGTGGTAGAGTTCCTAGAGAACAAACTCCTTTAAACAAGGTGTGAGTTCTTTTCTCTGGCGGAGATGGCTCCGTAAGCGGAAATTTTTCATCTTTTCCACTGTGATAAAATAATACCTCTCATCAGGACTTTTCTTGAGAAAGTTGTGTTTCCTATAGTATTTCCTCCTGTACCTCTAGGCACAGTGTATAAAAAAATCACATATTAGAAATAGGAAGCTGTGAATAATTTATCCATGACGATTGTTTGGAAGGCTGTTTCTTTAGCAATGAAGACTAATTATTTTGCTAAGTGCTTTTTGGTGGATGGGTATTCTTCTTGTTGGTGTTGTCAGTCGCTGGATTCAGGCTCCCCACCCTCCCCAGAATTGTCAGCAGTTGCACAAAGGCCGTTGTCACCACGAATAGCTTGTGATTCATTTTTTTGTGGGTGGTGAAAAATAAAATTGTAATTATTGCTTGGAACTTTTTATAAAAGCTGATGTTTTTTTCCTCCCAGAGGAAAGCTCGTTATTTTTATACATGGATCTGTAAAAGTGAAATACTCCCTAACTTGCTGTCATCGAAGCTCTTACCTCCCCCAGTGCAGTTCAGGGCTGTATTGTGTTAGACACAGCACGGCTTCAGAGTAGTTCTTTAGGGCAGGATAATCTACATATTACCCAAACTGAAAAGAGAGAAGTCGAGAGGCATGCCCACAAGTGGAGTGCTGTGCCAGGTGCAGTGCAATCACTTACGGTGTAAAAATCCCTTTTCCTGGGTTCCTCCCTGGTGTAGGAAACACTTGGTCAAAAACCTTGTGAAGGCAGAGGAGCTCGGCTGCTCTTGGAGGGATTCACTGGGCTGCACCAGCCCCCTCCAGGGTGGGATGTGGCAAATGGGGAACTCGTCTTCATTGTGCTCAGGTGGCTCTGAAACGCTTCAGGCAGAGCATTTCACAGCAGCTGCTGAGCTCCTCCAGACCGTGCTACCCTTGCTCAGCAGTTTTACAGTGCCTTCCCTCCCAAATTCTCTGCAGAAGAGTGGTTCTTGCAACTGTGTAGTATCAGAGAATCCCAGAATGGTTTGGGTTGGAAGGGACCTTAAAGCCCATCCAGTCCCACCCACTGCCATGGGCAGGGACACCTTCCACTATCCCAGGGTGGTCCCATCCAGCCTGGCCTTGGACACTGCCAGGGATCCAGGGGCAGCCACAGCTTCTCTGGGCACCCTGTGCCAGGGCCTCCCCACCCTCACAGGGAACAATTCCTTCCCAATATCTCATCTAAATCTACACTCCTTCAGCTTAAAGCCATTCCCTCTTGTCCTGTCACTCCAGGCCCTTGTCTGAAGGCCCTCTCCAGCTCTCCTGGAGCCCCTTTAGGCACTGGAAGGGGCTCTGAGGTCTCCCTGGAGCCTTCTCTTCTCCAGGTGAGCACCCCCAGCTCTCCCAGCCTGGCTGCAGGGCAGAGGGGCTGCAGCCCTCAAGGAGCTGGAGCTGTGAGAGACCTGGCTGTGTCAGGTTTCCATCCCGCTGCCTCAGCTGACGGGCTGTGCTGCCTCTCCAAGCCTGCTGGCAACTGTGCCTTCTGATAATAAATATTCTCAGGTCATAGAAACTGAACCCAAATTTCAGTTTCTCCAAAGTTTAGTTTATATGAGTAGATTTTTAAGAGTAGTGTGTATATGTTACATGCTGAAGAAGGGGATTGTATGGTTGACTGTGAACAGAGTTACGTCAGCAATGGACATTTTTCAGGATCCTGATTTTTAGAGAGAAACCGGAAAGTTTGGATTCAGTGCTAATGTTTCTCCAAGTCCTGGCTGTGAATCTGGAATTCCTTGATTTGGGACCCTTTTTTTTTGTTTGTTTTTGCTTCATTTCCACTGAAAGGCAGCATTGCCAGAGACCATCTTGCTTATAAATTTTCTTAGAGTCTCTTCCTCTTCCCCAGCTGTGCTTGCACTGCCCTTGAATTTTCCAAGGTCTTTAGAGTATGTAACCTTATTTTTATTTTTTTTTTTGAAAGATTGTCTTCCTCCTGTCACTCTTTTACAAAATGCATATCTATCATATAAACACAGGGGAAAAAAAAAAACCAACATTTTTGTGAGAGAAAGTTGCTCGTAGCTGTTATAAATTTATAATGTATGACTGTTCACTGCACGGAATTGATCCAAATGTTTGCCTGGCTCATCTGAGTCACCTGCTGTGGCGAGGAAGAGGGAAAGTCAATAGGTCAGAAGTGAGGCAGGGCTTTTCAAACTCAGTCTTCTGTCAGCTGCGAGAGGCCAGCAGACAAACACATTTGTAGCATGGCTTGGCGGCAGCATCCGAACCATGAGTGTCAAGAGGGCTGTGTTCGATTAAAAATTACCATGCCTGGCTGCTGACACACAGATTGCCCCTGCCCCAGTCCCGGTGTTTTCTTTAGCTCTTTCTGAGTGTGAGTGTGTGCACCCACATAAAGGAGATGCTTTAACCAGAATTGAATCAAATAACTCTCATCATGTTCTGCCTTATTGCTGACATTCGTCACCTTGATGGATCTGTGAGGAGATGAGTGGAGACACAATGTGCTATAAAATAACTGCTTGATGAATCCAAATGCGAGTTCAACATCAAGTGCCACAGTTAATATGATGCAGACTTCCAGGTTAACAAACTCATAAATTGCGTCAGTGTACATTTCCCTCCCGAAATCCAGCCTACTCTTCCCTCCCACAAGAATTACTGTCCTGTTGCATTATTACGAGTCAGGGTGTTGCTGTTCTGTCAACAAGCCTCAGTTGTTTGGGCTCTGAAAATTGGGGTTTTCTTAACATAACCTTCAAAAGGTTCAAGTGCCAGGGTTCACAGGTATGGACTGGGATGAAGGGTGTTGCGGCCGTGTAGGCAAATACCAGCTGAGAGCTTGGTCTGTTGTAGTTCTTGTGTTGAATCATAAAACTGTGATGGAAAGGACCTTTATGACCTGGTCATCAAGTCCAGCCATCAACCCAGCCACCAGCACCGTGCTCACCACTAAACCACGTCCTCAAGCACCACATACACGCATTTCTTGAACGCTTCCAGGGATGGTGACTCCACAGTCTGTTCCAGTGCTTTACAACACTTCCCATGAAGCAATTTTTCCTAATATCCAATCTAAACCTCCCCTGCTGCAACTTGAGGCCATTTCCTCTCTTCCTGTCACGCGTTACCTTGTATTGAATGTGCTTTTGGGGGACTGTGTGCAGCAGGAGAACCTGGCCGTTGTTGGAAGTGGGAATGTGCTTTTGTTAGGAGCGACTGTGTGATCACAAGGTGGTAAAATAAAACAAGCAAGGCAGTATTTTTATTTTGATTTGCAAGTTATTTAATTAAAGCAGTTCTAGCTGACCCTGAATCTACTGGTGTATACACCCTGTAATTTTAATATCCTTTCTCTCTGTTACCTAACAACTGGCATCAAACAGCTGGTTCCTTCAGAGGAATGTTTTGCTTTGTGGCTTGTGAGGGAACCGCTGACTTTTCAAACGGAACTGTTTATACCAAAAATCCAAGCAAACCCACTCTTTGTTCTCTTCCTTCTTTGCTCTGCAGGCTCCTTCATGATGGTGAACAGCTCTGGGCGAGCATCGGGGCAGAAAGCTCACCTGCTGCTGCCCACGCTGAAGGAAAATGACACTCACTGCATCGACTTCCACTATTACCTGTCCAGCAGGGACCGCTCCAGCCCCGGCTCCCTCAACGTCTACGTGAAGGTCAACGGGGGCCCCCAGGGCAATCCCATCTGGAACGTCTCGGGAGTGGTGACCGAAGGGTGGGTGAAGGCCGAGCTGGCCATCAGCACCTTCTGGCCACATTTTTATCAGGTAGGGGTTTGTAATGTTTTTCCCTCTCTCTCCTTTGGACATCTGTTGTTAGTTGTGGAAATCGACACCTCCCTCCCTGATTTTTCCTCTCAGAGTAAATTCACCTCCAGTGGTTATACAGGCACCTTGGCATATTCCTTCCCTCCTCACCTTTTTGCTGCAGTTGTTGACAGGCCACAGAATGATGGGTGGGAGTCAATTATTGACATGACCCAGTCGTTCATGATGACATTGCCACTTGTACTGGCACTTCCTGTGGCACTGTGCAACTGCAAAGACGACAGAGTTTCTGGATATGTAGCTGTACTCAGCATAAGTTTGCCTGGATTATTCTTGGACCTTGGTTGGTTCCATAAGAAGGAACATTTATTGACTTGGCTTTGCATCTTGTGCCTGCATGAGGGGTGTAAGGACATATAAGGTACTAATTAATTCTTGTACCATGGTGTCAAATGTGTGTATTCTTCACCAGATCCTCAGTTCCTCCTCTTTCTAGCACAGCTTTATTTATTCTGTTAGAAGACTTTTTTTTTTTTTTAAAACAGGGACAGAGCCGAGGAATGTAATGGCTGCCATATTTTTTGATTATATTAGTTTTACACCTACTTGTTAGTTGTCCACACTTCATGTGGCAACTTTGCAGCCATTGTTTTAATTTCAGTTAGATAATTAGTGGACTCACACACTACTTTTTGTGTTGAAGGAGTATTTTTGTCTTGTTTTATATTCAAGACACACACCAAAAAAAAAAGCTAGGAGGTGATTGCATCCTAAACCTTGCAGGAGATTTGATGTCCATGTGATACTAACAAAAGCCATGAGTGAGGTAAGGGACCAGGATAGAATGAACTGTGAAAGGGCAGCAAATAGTCTGTGTATAAAAACCAGCAGGCAGAAAACCCTCTCTTTTTCTTGCTTCTAATAACTGGGTAGGAGGTCTGTAAAATCGGAGCTGAAGGAGGATGCTTTAATGTTCCACCTCTGAAAGAGTTGTGGATACCAGCAGAACCCACAGAGTGCTCCAGGCGGGCGAGAGGGAAGGATAAAGAGATGCAGATGTGTGGAAAGTGGTGTTCTAAGGGCAGTGCACAACTTGTGGCTGTTCTGAAGGCACACTGAAGTGCTCCTACTCCATTCATATTAACGTGATCCTGGGCATCAGGCAGAATTTCCTTCATAGTAGGTGCTCCACAGAGATAACAGAAACGATCTTTCACCCAGAAAACCAGTGCTTGAAAAACCTGCAAAAGGCAGTCTGATCTTGCACTAAGAGGGATCCTGCTCTCTGATATATCAATAGGAGGCTTCCTGAGCCTCACTTAGGTCTTTTACAAGTGCTTTGGCAGGTCAAGTTTGCTTTTCCTGGGCAAAAAAAAAAATCCTTTAAATCAAACAAGAAATTTTCACTGAAGCACAAAAATGGATGAATTGGAAGGCAGCAGTACCTGCCCAGGAGTAGTTCCTTCCTAGAAAATGCAAGGGGCTTCTTATTAACCTTGTGATGAGTGAGAGTGAGGTTTCCTTCTTGTCATGCTTGTATTTTTGTTCCTTAAGCATGGCTTTCAAAATTTGAGATCTGTCCTAGTATTATGGGGGTCCAGTAGACTGATTTCAGTCTCTGGTTTTATAAATTACCTTGTTGCTGGTCTGCAGTCCTGTGAGTTTCTACATTTAAGCAAGGTTTAAAAGAAAAAAGAGAGCTTGAAGCTTGAAGAAATGAAGAGAAAAAATTATTGGTATTGGGCAGCCTAAAGTGACACTTTTGGCTAAATAAGTCCAGAGGTGGGAGGATGACAAAACTTGGGTGTGCTGCTGCCTGAGGAGAGACTTGCTTCACACTCAGGATCTAGAATGAGCCATTGGAGTGTTATTTAATAAAATCCTAGCATGGCTTAGGTTGGAAGGGACCCCAAAAATCATCTCGTTCAACCCCCTGCCACGGGCAGGGACACCTTCCACTATCCCAGGTGGCTCCAAGCCCCGTCCAACCTGGCCTTGGACACTGCCAGGGATCCAGGGGCAGCCACAGCTTCTCTGGCACCCTCTGCCAGGGCCTCCCCACCCTCACACTTGTCATTTATTTGTCAGCTTTAAATCAAAATTGTATTCCTGGAGAACTCTTTTTACACAAGAGGCCTGACAGTACGTTCTGTATTTCGAAAAGACCAGGCAAAAGCAGCATTTTCCCTAAATACTGAAATCTGCATCAGGCAGACATCAATTATAATCCTAATGCACAGAAACCACACCATCCTGGATTGGGATGTGCATCAGAAATTCAGCCAGACAAAGAAATCTGAAGCTCTCTGCCCTGGCTGAGGCTTTGTCAAGTACCTGGAACTTTGGAGATGTGGCTAGTGGAAAACTGGTACCCAAACCAGTTACCAGAGGTCATGTTTTCGGTCTGGCAGTTCTGTGCGAGGGTCTTCGGAGTCACCTGGCTGCAAAAGCACTTAGCTGAGATAGAAATGTGGGGAGATTTATCATGTCTACCCTGGAGTTACTTGTACTTGGGTTCCCAGCCTGCAGATGTTTTTCAGCGTAGCGAGAAAAAGCTCTAATGGTTCTTGGAGAAAGGTAGTACGTGTAATCTTGAATTACTGCTTGCCATAAGGATGAACTCAGTCCCAGAATGCACCAAGGGCAGCGCTGGAGTCTGCCAGGAAGGTGTTTTTTTGATGTATAGCAAGGAATGTTATTGATCCGTGCCCGGAGAAAGCTGTTGTAGCGCAGCAGATGAGCTGGGCTACGCTGCTAACACAGACGTTGTTGGTAAATCACAGCGCTGGAGCAGGGGCTCCTTTGCTGGGGAGGAAACATGAAATGACTTTGTATTTGCAGGTCTCAGGAGCATTTAAGAATGTGGTTTTTCTTAACAGTGAAGCTTTGTATTTTGTCAACTATATTAATTTCTGAGAAGTACTTTAAATGCCAAGCATTGTTAATTGCAAAGCGTTGCATGTCTGAACCATTATGCTGCGTTTCCAACTGAATTTAAAAGGACATGAGTGATGCTGAGTGTGGGATTTGCAGAAATGGGCCCCAGAAGCATTAATTCCTGCCTTTTCCTCATGCTGGGTCTCAATTCCCCGTTTTCAGGAACGCCCGGGTGCTTCTGTGCTTCTCACTTTGAGAGGGATGAAATGCTTCAAAATACACAAAAAGACAATAATGTGTAAATTCGAACTGGGAAAGGGCAGGAATGTCTGAGTGTAGAGCAGAACAGAATAAACCAGTCAAACAATATTGCTTGAGTTGGAAGGATTCCTCTGCTCAGTGGATTCTGCACCAGTGGACAGGGGTTTTTTAGAAGCTGAGTCAGTTGGTACTGGATTAATTGTGTTGTGCTGTGTTAAAGACCCTGTACATGTTGGTAATTAACCAAAGACAATTCTCCATAAATCGGTGCTTCCTTCTGCCACCCCCTCACAGCTGATGCCGATGCCCCAGAGAAATTTTCAAGTTCTTGACTTGCAGATAGTTGAGAATTACTTTGTTGTGGCTTATGACTTTTCACAAATGCACAACTAAAGTAAGATTCTGTAGCTGTCGTGTTGCACTTGAATTCAGGTCTGAAGGGAGCTGCAGTAGAGCCTTGCATGACCTTCCCAGTAAATGTAATTTTTATCATGAATGTTATTTAATTGCTAAAGTAATTATAATTTCCATACTAAAGACTCCTCTTTTATACTCTTATTTTATACAGTCCCTAAAAAGCCTGTCAAGGACCTTGATAACACAAAACACTTGCTAATGTTTTTTTGGATTATTTTATCTTCCAGTGGCTTCCTTCTTCCTAGTGTTTCTTGGGCAGCCTAATTGTTGTCCAATCTCCTTTGGAGGAGAACTTTATTTCTACATATTATGAGCTTGTCTTTGTTTGTCTTCGCCTGTTTATTTTTTTTGTTCTACCTGTTTTTATGACTTTTTTTTCCTTATGGATGTCTTTCAGGAGATCTCACATCTGGCTGTGTTTTGAATTGGGGGAAGTGATCTTAGGACGTCATTGAAACTCGAGTAGAAACGATGTTCTGGAAACCCAAATACAAAGAAAAATTAACAACAGCAATTCTGTAGTTTGGAAGGATATTTTGGGTCTATATTTGGCCAGGGCAGCATTTGGACAGTTGAACGTTTTACTGTATTAAGTCTTCTGATGAAGGAGATAAAGAAGAGGCTGAACAGTGACAGGTTGGGAATGCCAGCTTTTATTTAGAACAAAAAGAACTGTTGAAAACTGGTTGTAAATAGTTACCTCTGTGTTCTAGTAGTGAATTTTAGAAGTTAGAAATGACTGGAATGCTTCCTCCTATGGAACAAGTAGCAGCACCAGAACACTGCTCTAACGGCAGTAGCTGTGCTGGCTGAACGTGTAATTAACTCTGTCCTTGGAAACCTGATTATTTACTCATGCAAAAATGAGCAGTTCAGTACAGTGTGAGCATTGCTTTAGTCAGATGGAGGCAGGCTGGGACAGCACCCATTACATCTCCACCCATTCGTTTTTTTAACATAGTAAAGGATAGCGCTTCATTCCTTTGGGAAGAGAATCACTAATTTGGGAGCTGGCATCACTGATTATTTAACATCAGTCTGCATGTTTATTATTATTATTATTATTATGGTTTGACATCTGTAAACTTCCTGCTCCTTGTGCATGACTCAAGTTGGAAGGGACCCGTAAGGACCATTAAATCCAACTCCCTGCTCCTCCCTCACAGGACTGTTGGGAACTCAGCCACGTGGCTGAGAGTGTCCTTCAGATGCTCCATGAACTCTGCCAGGCCTGGTGCTGTGCTCGTTTCCTGGGGGGCCCACTGCAGGGACAGATCTCCCTCCCACTGAAGAACCTTTTCCTAATGCCAACCTCAGCTTGCCCTGACTCAGCTTTGCTCCATCTTTCCATGTCCTGTTGTTGATCCCCAGACTGAGGAGTTCTCCACCTTCCTCTCCACTGCCCCACTTTCCAACAATTAACTTACTTTTAATGATGTCTTTATCAGATTTTTACTTTTTGTTGTTTGGCTTGTTTTGTTTATTTCCTGCGCTGCTGATTTTTTGATAGTCCATATATTTTTATAATAAGATATTTCCGAGCAATTTTCCAGGTAAAAATCACAAACCCATAGGGAAGAATGAGATTTTTAATTCATCTGTGATGGAATATCTGTCTTTTCAGACCCACATTACTGGAATGCTTTCATAATCCAGGTACACAAATAAAAAAAGAAAAAGTTGGTTAATTTACCATTAATGAAGAGAAATTCTACATGTTTTTTAAGAATATTCCTTCTCAGATCATGTTAGTGGAATCCAGGGAGAGGCAGGAACACCACCATTATATCTGGGAAAATCTTCAGTCCAGAATCCAGTGTCATCCTTTGCTTGTAATTTACTTTCCAGTACTGCAAGGGCCTGCACAGCAGATCAGGGTTCTCTCCAGAAGAATCCATGCATGGTCACTGATTCAGGAAGAGAATTCTATCTTGTGTAGTGCTTTCTCCAATTTCCAAGGCATGCTGAGAACAAGATAACAAATGATTGTCCACTTAATGTTCTTGGACTGGTGCTTAAATGAATGTAGGTGTGTGTATATAGCCAGGGCACTTTTTGCTTTTCCAAATCAGAGGTGCCCAGAGCTGTCTCTAATCCTATTGAATGTTGCTCTAATTCTTTGTTTTCCATCCCCAGCAGAACCCAGTTTGGTGTTGCACTCACACACTGACCTGCCCTGGTATCCCTTCATTATTAACGAAATGCCTCCAATGCCTCGGACATGGGACTAACAGCAGAACGCGGCGACTGCCGAAATTACTCGTGCAAATGTTCTTTTTCAGAATCTTTTTTTTTCTTTTGTATTTCAGGTGATATTTGAATCTGTCTCTTTGAAAGGACACCCTGGGTACATAGCTGTGGATGAAGTCAGAGTTCTCGCCCATCCCTGCAGTGAGCACTCTTTATTTTTCTGACTGTACCAGCATGTTATAGGCCACAGTTTGTAGTGTAAAGGAGTGATTTACTCAGTTGGGTCAGCACTAAAATGTCTTGTATCCCTCCAAGACCCTTAAGGACAGTCAGCCTTGCATAATTACCTACCTTTGCAAGTTGAGCAATAGGCAAAGCTGCTCTCAGTTTATAGCTAGTGGAACTCTCTCTCCTTTACTTGTTAATAAATTGATGGTTTTATTATTTCTTGATCTTATTGCTGTAGAAAATAATCTAAAAGGCTTCTCATAACAACCTGTGTGGTTAACTTCTGAACAGAACAACCAAACAAATTGTTTCAGTGTTTCCTTGGTAAGAGGCCTGTCCAAAAAGTCAGTTGGTCTCAACACATTAAACCTGCTCAGAAAGCCTGTAAAGATATTAAAAATAAATCTTGTTCAGACCCTGCACTTACACAGGAGTAGAAAGTAATGCAGCTTCATTACACTGTTCAAAAATGTTAGTGCTGCATTTCTTCTGTTGCAGGCACAACAGTAAGCTGAGATTTATTTACTTTTTTTTATGTTTAAAGAAGCATTGAGCCTCAGTGTTTGAGTCTGAACTTGTTCGGTTCCTTTACAGCCCTTCAGTGGGGCTTGAGGACGTTGCGTATTTTATGGATGCAATGTACAGTTTCTGGTAAAGATTTTTTTTTTAACAACCCCTCTTTCTGGCTCGTGGTTTCAGTAAGTCAGTGACAGCTCCTCACAAAAAAAGAATGATGGATCATATGGATGGAGTGAAATCAACTGTTTTTGCTGTGATCAGAATGTCAAAGAACATCTGCCATTCAATGTGACAGACATGGTTCTGCTCAAGTTTAACAGGACATTTCTGATAACTGCAGAATGCTTAATTGCTGCTTAAGTAAATTATATTTGTATTTACCATGTGCTCATTGCTCAGGCCTTTGGGTGCATTTACTTCATTAAGAAATACTTACAGTCTGTATTAACCAGATGTTGCTGATAACTGGCAGCATCCAGGCAAATCCCCAAATGGTCTGTGCCTTCCACAGCGTGTTGGGTGATCGCTGGTCCCTTCACTGGGATAGAGGCCACTGAACAAACCACGGGGCAAAGTCTCAACAAGAAAATGATGGGATTTAAAGCAGTTAGGCGGGATGCTGTGTTATATCCCTGCTTAATTAAGTAAACTGCTTTTGAATCCGTTTCCTCAAGTATATACAGGTCCTTCCTCAAAATTAAGTGCAGTCTTGGTGACTCAACACCAAAATGATTCAAATAGGGTTGGTTGATTTGGGTTTTTTTAATCTGTTTGCAACCCCCGGCACACAGAGCTCGTTACAAGCTGCCAGTTCCCTGCAGTCTCTCTGTAAATGCTTCTCCTGTCTGCTTCCCAGTGCTGCCTTTGTTGTTCAGCTGTGACAGTCACTGGGGTAAATGTCACCCACGTGTTCCCTTTCCTTGTACAGGCTTAGCCCCTCAGATTCATTTTACAATTGTTGTAAATCAAAACACGGGGACCGTGAAGCTCCTGGTGACCCTGGAGGTTGCTGAAATCATTGGTTTTATTTCTTCATTTCTGCTTTACCTTCACCGATGGCAGCATAGCAGGCAGACCAAAGCCAGCAGAAACAGTGAAATGCCCTTAATGGCACAGTAATCCAGAAAAATAAATATATTGCTGGTGCTGCCTCTTTTTTCCCTTTGTCCTGTGAAGCAATACACTGGAATATCCATTTTCCTTTTGCTAAAAGCTCATTGACTCTGTGTGCATGAGCCCTTGCCATCACAGGACAACCCATGCTCCAGAAGCTGGGCAGACCTAAGGACCAGGATTTTGGGGTTGGTGGGACTCTACACCTTTGTATTTGTAGCTGACTTATGGCTGCCCACTGTAGACTGCAGGCAGAAATATTAGAATTATCCTGCAATACCACGCAGAACGCTCTGAATCTCACCCAGAGGGAGTTTTCCAGTAAACCTTGATGCAAATTGCTGCTGCCCAGAAAGCAGGACGGTGCAGAGTCCCTGTCCTTCAGGAACTGTCAGCGAACTGTTGTGCTGGATGGGACACAGGAGCAGATAAAAACATTTGACGTGGTGTAGGGACATGTGTTCTCTGCTCGTGTGTCAAACTCTTGTACGTCACGTCTCAGCCATGCACCGCCGCAGATGCCCACATCCCTTGGAAGCTTTGATTCCAGCAGAAGAAGAGAGGTTATAATGTCCTCTGAAATTATGTATTTCAGTGTCTAATCACACTAGAAAATGTACAGATGATGTTGAAAAACACAGACCTTTTCAGGCGTAAGTTTATTCAGTGTGTCCTACTAAAACTTTTCAAATTATGCACAAACCTTCCTCTGAAGCCCTGCAAGAAATTAGTTCACTTAAAGGTGTTGCATTCGCTGCTGTAATCTTGTTTATACTTTTCTAAGTTAAATAGAGACCTAACTCAGTCTGGTATGTAATCGAAAAGATAATCTTCTGATCTAGTTCCTTTGTGAAAAAAAAGCAATGCCTGCATTTTTCAAATCACTGGTTTAATTTTGAAGTAATGCTGAATTTAGTGTCAGCAAAACACTGGTATCAGTGATCTTAAACTAAACCAGTGAGACAATACTGTCAGTTAAATGAATATTTCATTTAATATCTGATTTGATATTGATGATGCATTACTGTAAAGGTCTAGGACGTATTTGATAGTCAATAAAAGAAAAAGGATATAAGACCCTTGTGAAAATGGGGTTTGGGTCAGTCATGCTTGACAAGCACAAAAGCATTTGACTTTTTTTGACCTTTTTAGAAACACAGTTTTCCGAAGAAAAGAGATTACTCAATTACTCTTTATAGCAGGCAATAAGAAATTGTGCCGGCGACCATGAACTTGTGATTTGATCCAAGTCTGTGTTTTCAGAGGTGCCAGGGCTCTCTAAGATCCCTTAGGCCACCCTCCCTCATCTCCATCACCACCTCTCTCTGCAGGGAAGAGTTAAACGCTGAAGGGCAGCTTTATTTTGCAAAGCCCCTTTGGCAAGGCGAGTCCCACGGCTTTGGGGAGCGTTTGGGTGGGTGCAGCACAGTCGGGTCCTGCCGTGCTCCACCCTTGTAATCCTTTGTCTCTTTTGTCAGGAAAAGCCCCCCATTTCCTCCGGCTGCAGAACGTGGAGGTGAACGTGGGGCAGAACGCGACGTTCCAGTGCATCGCCGGGGGGAAATGGTCGCAGCACGACAAGCTCTGGCTCCAGGTAAGGTCATGCCCTGGGGGTTTGTCCCGTTTAATTCGGGGTTTTGTTTGCTTTTGCGAGTGAAATAAATAGGTGGAGAAAGGTTGGTGATGAGGCAAAATCTTTTCATCAAGGTTCTTTGAAGAACTGCCTGAAATCACTTCTAGGTAAGCGTTTAAGGTGACAAAGCATGGAATTAGGGTACAGAAAATGGCAGCACTGGCCAGTGACAGCAAAATTCTGGTTTCAAACAAATGCCCACGCACCTGTAAACACTCAGCCACAAAGCAGAAGAGAGAGGAAGTGGAACAAGTTCTCTTCTGCTCTGTTATGCCATCTGCTTTCCTCTCACCCTCTAAAAATGTTCTCAGCCCAGAGTTGGTGATAATTGTTAAGAAGGAAGTCTCTGAGGTCTGATGTTACTTATCTGGGTGGTTGAAACAGGCAAACCTGGTTTGTACCCAGTTCTCCTTGCTCCCAGTTTCCCTTGGCTGCGTTGAGAGCAGATTTGGTCTTGTTCCTTTTAGTTACTCACTAAAAGACCAAAACATTCCCTCTCTGGATGTCTTATTTGCAGCCTACTGATTGGGCTTGTTTGGGTCCTGCTCTTCAGGTGGGTGCAGCAAAAACCTTGAGAATTAATTTTCACTGTTGGAGGTAGAAATGGAACAGACATCAACCCCAACATCAACACGTGGGGTGTGTGTTTCCCAGTGATGGATAAAACAATTTCTCCTGCCCCTTGAATTTCTCTGATATGTGGACTCCCAGCATTTCCTTTCCAAAAGCTTTTAAAATCGTTGAGTTCATAAATGTTTAAGTCCCAAACAAGTCAAGAGGATTCTTGTTGCACGTATTTAGGGCCAACATAATGTGGAGAACACTAAAGCCAGTCAGCAGTGTTTATTCTCAGCTTGGACCAATGTGATCACCCCACAGTTGTAACATCTGGGGCAGACAGGAAGGGCCTTTGTAGTCAAATAATTAACAAATTTTATCAAATTTTATAATTAATTTCAAACATTTTAATAAAATTTAAAAATAACATTTTCAAATCTAATTTAAATCGAGGAATTGGCTTACCTAATCATAAAAATTAAAATTCATGTTGGGAAAAAGGCTTAAGTTGGTGAGAAATGTGGTTGGCATGATATAAAAATGATTTTACATTCAGTAGCTATGCTCTCATCACAGCTGTTCTCCTAAAAATTACATTTTAACCTTAACTTTATTTACCTATGGTTTACGTCTCGCATCCACTGAGATATATTTTTGACTTATTCTATCTTTTTTGAGTTCTTTCATTAAAATCTTTCCGCAGTTACAATTAGATGTGTGTAAAAACAATTCTGACCTGCAGCAGTATGAACCCTTCCCTGTGAGAAGCAGAGTTGGGGGAGGAAATAATTGCTATTGTTAATGGAAACCTGCTTCCCATTCTCTAAAACTGCAACATTTAATGAAAATAGCCTTGGAAACAACCCTAAAAACTGTTTATTGGAAACTGGCAAAGCAGCAATGTGCTTTCCTTTGAAATTCCTAATAAACTGGACAAATGAGCAAGTTGAGGTGTTTGTACTGTGGAGGACAATTTCTGGCTAATTCTTCGTCTGTCCCTTTTCCAGTTGGAAAATGTGGTCTGGCATTGGTAGAGAGGTTTATTGGGGAATGCTGGATATACAAGGATGTCTGCTCATCCAACCAATTCATTTAAATTGGTCCAGAATCGGAGTTTTGCATCTGAAAAGGCCAAATTTACAGAATCTGTTCATTTGTAGTGTTTTCCCAGGTGAACATAAAGCCTTCAGCTGTTGTGTTTTCACATCCAAGCCGGGCCTCTAATTACCCTGTGTGGAATTGCACAGTCAGAGCTGCCACTCTGCAGCCTTTGTAGGAACTAATGTTAGAGTCACAGAACATCCTGAGCTGGAAGGGACTCACAAGGATCATCCAGTCCAACCCCTGGCCCTGCACAGACACCCCAACAACCCCACCCTGGGCAGCCCTGGCAGCGCTGCCCAAACGCTCCTGGAGCTCTGGCAGCCTCGGGGCCGTGCCCATTCCCTGGGGAGCCTGGGCAGTGCCCAGCACCCTCTGGGGGAAGAACCTTTCCCTGATCTCCAGCCTGAGCCTGCCCTGGCACAGCTCCAGCCGTTCCCTGGGTGCTGTCCCTGTCACAGGGAGCAGAGACCGGAGCTGCCCCTCAGGAGGAGCTGCAGCCCCCGGTAAAGGTCTGATCTTAGTCTCCTCTTTCCTACTCTGACCAAGCCAAGTGTCCTCAGCTGCCCCTCGTATGGGTTCCCTTCTAGACCCTTCAGCCTCTTTTCTATCCTTAGAACACACCAAATGCCCAGATATATCTCAGATATTAAATAGAAGTGCAAACTTAAATACATAGATTCACAGAATGGGTTGGAAGGGACCTTAAAGCCCCTCCATTCCACCTCCTGCCATTGGCAGGGACACCTTCCACTATCCCAGGCTGCTCCAAGTCCTGTCCAACCTGGCCTTGAAGACTGCCAGGGATCCAGGGGCAGCCACAGCTGCTCTGGGCACCCTGTGCCAGGGCCTCAGCACCCCCTCCTGTGTATAAGAATATTAAGGCCCAGCTCACACAGCCCTGTGGGTTTCCTGAGGGAACGGCTGAAGCCTTCCCCTGAAAAGCTGTGCTTGTACAAAACCTCTCCCAGCAACGTGAACACGGAGCTCTGACCGACGTTGAGCATCCCAAGGAATGAATTACACCTGGATGCACAAATGCATGACCTGCCTGTCTCCATTGTTGCGTTATTTTTCTCTGCCTCTGCAGCAGTGGAATGGACGGGACACAGCCCTGATGGTCACTCGAGTGGTCAACCACAGGCGCTTCTCCGCCACGGTCAGCGTGGCCGACACGTCCCAGCGCAGCATCAGCAAGTACCGCTGTGTCATCCGCTCCGACGGCGGCTCCGGGGTCTCCAACTACGCCGAGTTAATCGTGAAAGGTAGGAGCACGAAACCAGCAAATTCATGCAAGAGGAGGGTTTCCTCCCAGAGGACAACTGTGTGTATAAGAATTGGCATTCTCTTGGACCTTCTTCTTTCATTCGTGTCAAAATAAGAAAAAAGGGTAAAGGTGACGCGAGTTTAAGTTGGTATCTTGAATATTTGAATTTAAACTTTGCACTCAGCCCTCTTTGTAAGCTTTTGTAGTAAAATATGGTGGCTATGGAGGCTTTTACTGTAGTCAGCTGAACAGTTTGTCAGTCAGCTTCACCTGCTTTCCTTTCCAGTATTTTATCAGGCACAAATAATCTTGTGATGGAGCACTGCGTGTCAGCAGAGGCTGTTCAGGGCTGCTGGCAGTAAATGCTGGGATTGATTCTGCTGACGCCCTGAAGTCCACAGTAGAAGCATCAGTAGTTCTTTGAAGGGTGTTTGGATTTTAGCCGTGTTAATTACCGTGATTCAAGAGCCTGACACAGGCAAGGTGTGCTTCAATCTCACCTTCACAAGGCGTGTGGTGAAGGGCTGTTCCCTCTGCTGGGTTCTTACTTATTTATTCAGACTTACCTTGAGCTGCACCACAGGAGTGCTCACTGACTCTGAGGTGGTGAGTTCAGAAGGTGGCTGAGCAGTTCCTGAGGTACTCTGTGTTTGGGGCGAGAGGAATTTGAAGTCTGGGTGTGCTCACAGGGTATAATTTATTGATCTAAATGGAGGCTGTGAAAATGGAGGGCAGCTGTTGAAATGAGATCAAGTTGTCCACTGTGCTACTTTCTGCCAGCTGGTTCTGTCATTTGGTGATCAGATGCCTCTGCAGTGCCTTGGCGTGTTGTGTGGTGCAGATGTTCAGATGACACAGATCACGAAGAGAATGCTTGTGCTGGATGCCAAGTGCTTTTAATTCCCACTCGGTGATCTTGTATCTTGTTCCAATCTGGAGGAATTAATTCATAATTAGAAGGGAATTGAGCTGCCAGGAGTGGCACACCTAGGATTGTACCACAGCTAAACAGAGGGAAGGCAGCCTTCCAGAGCAACCAGGTAGCTGAGCACTCCAAGCTGAGTTAGGTGCCTCGAACTTCATGTTTATGGATAACAGCAGGGGAAAAAATAGAAGAATACTTTAAAACCATGAATGGCTGGATGTCCTCCAGGAGAGATGCTGGTGGCTTCATTAATGGATTGCTCAGGCAGATGCACCCACCTGGAAGAAACTTTAGGAGAATAATATTGTTGTGGGAAGGTCCAGTCCTGCTCCTCATCCTTGATTCGGGAGCAGGTGAGGTTAAGTGGCTCATTTGAGGTCAGTTTGGTGCCACCCTGTGATGCACTGGGACTTCCAACCAGTCTGACTAATTTTAGTGTGAATAATAGCAAATTTGTAATGCATGTGCACAGGCTGAAATGGAAGCAAATTGGAATTGTTTAATTCTGAAGAGATGATTATTGAATTATAATAATGTACTTGAGCATACATTCAATTAGCCTGCAATTGAAGTTTTGCTCAATTGATAGTCCTGCTCCTAAACCTGCTAAGTCCAAGCTAAATCTCTGCTTCTCACGTGCTTTCTCTTCATCAGAGGAACGTAAAATCACAGGGTGTTTCTTCAGCAAAGATGAAGATTTAAAAGTGTGTCTGTGTATCTTTTTAATTGAGAGATCTGTTTGCTTCCCTACATACAAGAAGTTTCATTGGAGTATTTAGAACAGAAGGTAGTTTACATTTCTCAATATTGAATGAAAAAGTTTGGTAGGTATCAAAATAGAGGTTTTACTTTGAAATGCACATACTCCTACACCCCAAATGGGACAGTAAATCCCTGTTTCAGCAAATGAAATGATGAATGAAGTTAAACACACACCACCTTGCTTGTCTGTGGACACCTTTACTAAGAGCAATGTATTATTGTAAAGTAATTACTGGCAATCTTATGCAAAAGAACATAACTGTGTTAGTTCCAAATTATTCCAGTGTGTTTAGTGGCAGGAGATACATTTGTAATCCTGGGAAAATGCTGTTCTCTAGGCAGCTATTTGCTGTGTGTGCTAATGCTTCTCTGTCTTCTGCCTTGTATAAATGACAATACATTTATTCTTCTCTTTGCACTCTCCAATCATAACAGCCAGGCCAGAGAAACCTATCATTTCCATCTGCACCCCTCGCCATCCTTTGGTGCTCCTGTGGAAACAGCTCTTCTCTATTTCTTCTCTCTCCCTGTTGCACATGTAGTAATTCAATACAATTTTGTACCGGGCAGTTTAAAAAAACCCCAGAGATTCTCTGTCTTGCTACACTGCTCACACCTGAATGGAACATCTCTCGCCTGTAATTTTCTTTTAAGTAAAAGCTGCGTGGCAGTTGCTGGTATTCTGAGCAAAATGTAGGCTTTGATTGTGTAAAAGTTGTTTAAAGTACTGTGGAAATTGGCTCGAATTTTATCATTTAAGGTCTGTATTAATGCTGGTGTCCTTCCAGGACACTTGTCACATTAGGTAAGGCTGTGGATAACATTTTAAACTCCTTGGGGGTGTATGGAGGACTGTGTGCTGTTGGCTTTTTTCCCCTGATCCCTTTCAGGTGCTCTGGATGCCGAAATTAATCAATAGATGATGGGAATCCGTGCAGAGATGATAAAGAGGGAATATTACAGCATCTATAACCTATTTTTCATGAGCCAGTTTTTCTGAGATTTTCACTCTCCAGAAGTCTCTCAGAATTACTTTGCTGCTACCTGTTGCTACCTTAAAACTCTTTTAAGGCTCCTGGCATTTTCTTAGGGTCTGTTCTGCTACTGCAGGGTTAGGAGGAGCCTGTTGAGCCTCAGCACAGCCTCTCTCCAGACCTCTAAGGGTATGTTCTAGTTCTCTTCAGTTTTGTCTTAGTTGATTTTCAAAGTGTTTGGTTGGAAAAATAACCTGTCTCTTACCTGAGTGGCTTTCTGTCATCCCTGTGATATTTGGGACAGCTCGCTTTTATCAGGCTTTTATCAGTCTCATGAGGAGCTGATGCCTTGAGTGACACCAGAGGGAGAGGCGGGTTCCTTGTCACACTTGTTTACCATTCTCTCTCTAGGTCTTTTCTGGTGTGATGTTTGTCACTGTGATTCCACCATCTGTTTATTAACTCACCAGGTACACCCTGAAATCTGCTCGAGTGATCTGAGTCTCTTCCTCAAAGCAGGCACTGGAATTTACAAAAAAAAAAACCCAAACCAACCCCAAACCACAAAACAAAGGAAAACAACATAGACACAAGCACTAAGCAATAAACTGAATCAAAAAAACCCTGTCAAGTTGTTGAGATACTTGGGTGTGAAAAACATGATAAATAATTAGCTATTTAAATAAATCCTTATATGGAAGCTTCTCCAGTGTGAAATACACTGTGAGAAATTCAGATTTACAGTTCTAAGACAGACTCATCAAGGAAAAGCTCTGCAGGTATTTTGGCTGTCTCAGTATTTATAACTGGAGCTGACTCCAGAATAGTTCCAGTTAATTATTCAACAGCAGAAAGTTCTACTAGAAGAAAGAACTTTCTGGAGCTTAAAAGTCATAGGAAATGAGAACATCTCTGTTCTTCAGCTGAGCCTGATCTGGGGCTGGAGCTGGTTCTAGAAATGTCCCATCAGGCTCTCCACTGATTTCCTTGAAAACAAGAAGTTCATTGTGGGTGTGAAAGTATGTGACTCGTGTGTGTAACATACTCTGGAATGTGTTCCTACAATGAAAGCTAATTGTCTTCTGTGTAATTATGTAGGAGACTCACCAACTCCAAAGTTTTTCACTTCCTATAGAGCCATTAGGGACAGATGTCATGAATATGAAAAAAAAAACCCTTTAAAGCTTTGGGGTATTGGTTTGTTTATTTTTCTAAAAAATATTTTCATGCCTGATACACAGATGGTTCTATACCCTGAGATATTCCTGCTGAATGTGCCCACTGAAACAGACATAACATCCTTGCCATCATGGGGTAGTGTAACCTCTGCTGGAGATGCTCAAGTGCCCACACTTCACCCAGGGGATGGGGTGTTGATATGAAAAGTGGGCTCTGTATTGGAACTGACCTCTTTTGCCATCAGGGTGGCTGGAAGGCCACGTCCCTCTGTCCCTTAGAACCCTTTGGGAGACAAGCTCGGCTGTGGTACATGTCTGGTTTAGATTTTACTGTTAAAAATGTATATTTTTTCCCACGTGCATTAATAAGTAGCTGGAAGGTGTGAAAATTCCTATCTGAGTTTCTCAGGTTCATCCAGATCACAGAAGTTTCTGTGCATGTTTGTGTTCATCTGCCTGAGTTCTGCACGTTAATCAAGGCCCTCAGAGTTCGCACCTTGTGAGCAGGAGTCAGTCCCTGGCTGGTGCTGCCAGCAGTGTCAGGACACTGATAATTAGGGTTCCCTGGGCTGCCTGCTCTCTCTTTCTCTGCTTTCTCCCAGTTTCCAGAGTACAGTCAGTGTTCAGAAGGTGACATGCTGTGCTGTGGGAAGCTGAGCTTGGATTTGATGAGACGCGTGATGATGTTGCTCCTTTGAGCACTGCACCAGCACGGAGTGGGAGAAGTGCATCCGGACTGTTTATGGGGGTTATGCTGCCTGTGAAATTATCTGAATGAGGGAGAATGGCTCTGTCATTAATAGAGTGTCTGAAAAAGCCACTTCTTCCTTTATTTCTTCGCAGTCACAGTGGTGTAGGGAATGTAACACTCCCTTCCTTGGTGTTGGCTGGTAATTACCTGAACTTGGCACTGCTCTGTTTAATTCTCCAGTGCAGCTCAGTAGCAGTTGCTTTAACTCAGTTTTAATCATTTAGGTGGGTGTGTGGTAAGAGAAGGGGAGGCAGAGAGATTACAAACACTCACCAAGAGCTGTAGCTCCAATTTCTCTTCTTTCCATCCAAATTAATATCTGCGAAGCCAATGAAGGAGATGAAAGGCAAAGCTGTTGTATTGTAGATTTTCGGTAGTGTGAAACATGAGTCCTCTCAAAAGGAAATACTTCCCTCTCCTTATGTTTCAATTCCAGAATAGATGTGGGAAATGAAGCCATTTCCTTGAGAAGTGATTAACGTGCAGTTTATATAAAGGACCCAGTTTTCAGCATTGCATCCAGTGCCACACAGACCTGCAGTAATGGTCCAGAACGTGCCTTCCTTGTTTCTCTTGTTTATATTAATCAACAGGGTATAAATAAATATATTCTGGAAGAACACAAAGCTACAAGGGGTGCAAGACAAGTTCATAATCTAATGGTGTGTTCTCAATTCAATCTATATTTTTCCCACTTCTTTGTTTCTCTCTTCAGTAGCCTTTTTGTTCCTGTGTGAGATGGGCAGGGAGTACTGGTTTAGACTTGACCTTGTTTCTGACAACCTGGGAAATGATAATGGCTTTCCTATCACACCACTGAGTGTCTTGACTAAATACATGATATACATGCAAACCTTTTAGTTTCTAGTTAGATTGATTAAGGAGGTTTAAGGCAACTGCACAGAAATTGCCTCAGGGCTGTCGATGCTCAGAAAAGAACATAAAATACCAAAACTCATCCCAGTGCCTTTCCTCCCTGGAAGTGTTCTTGCAGTGGATGACCAGCAGATACAGAACAAGCCATTATAGAACAAGCCTGGCAGTTTTTCATTCTTTGTTCCTTTTTAACGTACAAATTTTCATGCAAGTTAATTGTTAACGATGCTCACGTGACATTACAATTCATAATTACACTTTTTTTTTTGCTTATGACTGAGCTTAAAGACAGCACAAAAGATGAGTCACATTCATTGTTAACTCTCTTCTGCTCATCTTTCCTCTGCCTGCTTAATTGTAGGGAAGTTATTAATGGGCTTCTCTTGAAAAATAGGATCTAAAGCTGTTCTTAATTTATGCATCCTATGGTTACAATGCTGTTAACTGCTTTTCATTCAAGAAAAGTCCCTTGAAGTATCATCTGTCACCATTCATGGATGTTGGTGAAGATTCTGGTGTGGTTCAGGCAGAGTTGGACACTTACGGGGATATAATTGTTGAGCATGAGCTGTTATCTCAGCAGGATAGGGATACCCCTTTCACATCAAAATGTATTTCTTTTGCAGCAGAAAAAACCTCCACGCTGAAAAAGTAATGTTTTACTTGATGTGAAATGCAAGCTAAGATGCACCAGATTTCTTAATAGGAACAGGTGATTGTTAGTATGAGAATCTTTAATGATAAACCTGCAAAACCAAGGGTGTGTTTGCAGTGCAGTGAGACCCATCTGTGTGGGAGAAACCAAGTAATTTCCAGAGAAAACAGAAGACTGTTTCTGTAGATGCAAATACCTAAAGCCAACGTGGTTACCAGAACTATTAAAAATTTTGTAGCACCAGACACTAAAGAAGCTCAGATACTGATCTCTTTCAGACATGCAGTAGTTCCTGCAGCTAACAGGCTTTCTGCAAAAGTCTTGCATTTGTTGTAGGACACTGAACTGAAGAAGTTGAATATCACCTGTGCAAGGGAAAAATTCTGCCCTGAGCCAGGTGCCAATGAATTCCCCAGCTGTCTTTGCCTTGATCGAGCTTTCATTTTTTGCTGGCAGCATCCTGTGAGCCTGCACATTGCACGGCTGGGTTTCTTAGGACGTGTGAAACGCGTGCCCAGAGTTTATTTTTATTGTTTCTAAACAAACTGCAAGGCAAGATATAAAACCGTTAAAATTATTTGTTGCTTCCTTACCTTGCCCTGATTTATTGAGCTTAGCTTTCTTTTGCTTTGTGCATCTTGAAGCCCCTTGGATTGTGGTGAGGTCTAACCCTTCCTTACACAATCCCTTCTTGTGGGTGCTCAGCCATCAGAGATTCCAGGTCTGGGTGCCAAACACACTCTCCTCCCTCCTTTTCACACACCACTACAGACACTGCAAGGTTAAACTCCTCTGCTGGTTTAGAGGTTGGCATTTACAAGCTGAGCCTCTAATCCTCAAGTAAAAAAGGTTGAAAGTTCATGAGGAAAAAAATGATGGAGCTCTGTAAACACTTGACTGATGGGGCTAAGGATACTGGCATTAAGGCAGCTCCAGAATCTTCTTAGCTTCCAATCTGGGAGATGGCAGAAGGCTTTTGAAGTCTGTGAGTGGTGCTGAATGGAGACCATTGCGAGAGTTCGTGTCACGAATTCAGGTGAATGGGATTTTTAAAGTTTGCATAGCATTTAGCTGTGAATGCTGGAGCTGAGCTGATTTGCTTTCCGAGCCAGCATGACTGAACTCCAGGGAGCAGCTGATGTTGATTATGTTTGCATTTGTCCTATCTGAATGAAGAGATTAAAGAGCCTATTGCAGTGTTAAGGAAAGAATGATCACTTTAAAGTTAGTTCACCATTCAACACTGAGATTGTGAGACAAGAAAACAGCCAGAATTGCAGTTCGGAGTGGAGATTTTGCAGCCCTCCTTTTCCATCTCTACCCAATTGAAGAATGCTTCATTTTTCGAAGCGAATAATTTCCCAGCATCCATTCTAGCTGCAAGTTGATGAAATACTCTCCTCATAGAATCACCCCCTCAAACCTGTTGAGCTGCTTTCCAGCTTTGCTCTGATGTCCTGATTTTCTGCCATGGTAAATACTTCCTCTGGTGCTGGGAGACTGGTTCAGGTCACATCCTCCCCATCGCCCCTGCCCAGCATTTAAAGATGCTTTGGGTATAAGACCAGAAACATGCTGAGCAACAGAGTGGTGGTTACAGCAAGCCCTGCAATAATTTTATTAATTGGCCTAGGAATTAGAGAGGAGAAACCCATAATATGATGTTTCCTAGCTCCCAGAAGTCCGTGCTGTCTGAGGAGCAGCTGCACTATTACACCTCCAAGGTGAACAGAAATGGTTTTAAACTAAAAGAGCAGAGATTTAGATTAGCTGGTGGGATGAAATTCTTTACTCAGAGTGTGCTGAGGCCCTGGCACAGGGTGCTCAGAGCAGCTGTGGCTGCCCCTGGATCCCTGGCAGTGCCCAAGGCCAGGCTGGATGGGGTTTGGAGCAGCCTGGGACAGTGGAAGGTGTCCCTGCCCAGGGCAGGGGTGGGACTGGATGAGCTTCAAAATCCTTTTTAACCCAACCCATTCTGTGATTCTGTGATTGTGCTCTGCTCTGGCACCAAGATATACAAAATCCCTGTCCAATGAAGTCATTCCAGTCCTCTTTCTCCTTTTTTTTCTAACCAGGCTTCTCTTCAGTGCATCTCTTGCCTCCCTCTCTCTTTCTCAGCAGGAAACTTTCCATCAGTGCTTGTTTGCATGTGAGGAAGATGCAAATAGCTGCAAGACTTGGGCTCTCTCTGTTTGGATCCCATAAATCAGACTTTGCATATGCTTTTCTGTCCTATTTATTGCCCTGCAGCTACTACTGACTTACGTGACAGCCTACAACTTACAAACTGTTTGTTCCCTCAGCAGGGTACAGACACAAATTAAAATGGAAGAGGTTTGGATTACTTGCTTCTGTAATTTTCTCTTTTCTTTCCTTCATAATACAGCAAATCCTTCTTTTGCTGCTGCTGGTGTTCAGGACTTTTGGACTGACCCTTGTGAACACTGCTGACCATATATCATGCTGCCTTTCGATCAGCAATGTGGTATTATTGAGTCTTCTGGCCCAGACTGTTCATCAGATAGTGATTTATCAGTATTTCCCATGATTTTGAGGTTGAAACTCTACATATAAACACCTTTGTGCTTGCTCTTACATTGTTTTCTCCCTCCTCCCTTTCACTTAACCTCACCTGCACTCTACTTGAGGAGCCTGCAGATAATTTATTCTTTACTCGTGTCAAGAATTTGGTACTTCAAGGATGACCCAGGATTTTGGTACATTGATTTTTCTGCCTTTTGGTGAGGCCATTCAGAGCATGCAGCAGTCTCTGAGCTCATGGGAGCTTTTATGATCATTGTTGTGGTCACAAACCCAACAGCTCTTGAGAACTGAACTCTTGTCATAGGCAAGCATTTTATATAAAATTATATATATAACCACCAGGATTCCTTAAGACTGTTTCATTAATTTCTCCTACAGGATTTAAAATGGGGTAATTAGGAAAAATACATTTTTTGTCTCCAAGACAGAACTTTTACACCACATGCGTGGTCCTCTCAAAGCCTGGCCAGTGGGATATAATTCAGCATTAGCTGACACTGCATTTAGTCAAGGAGACTAAGGAAAATCATTCTGGTATTGAATTATCCTCAAATTCACCATAATGCCTTTATATCTCATCTTCATGGAATCACAGTACTGTTCTAGTCTTTAGAGTGGGATTATTGGTGTTTCCTGAGCAAAAAGGGAATTTTCATAGCCTTCATTAAAGCTCTGATAGTTTCAATAGGAACTAGACTCTTCTCCCTTCCAGGATTTACTTTGAGGATGAGACTCTCCTGTATGGCTGAGCCCCAGGAGGAGCAGCTCTACACTCATAAGGAAGGTTTATTGTTTTTCATGTATCTCACCTCATTTACAGCTGTCATGACAAAGAAGGAAAAAATGTTGAATCTCATTCGACCTTTTGTAAAATTCAGGCGACAGAACTTACAAGTCATTCTTGCACCATGAGCATGGCTGTATAAGCAAAGCAGAAGAGTCTTCAGAAAAGATTGTGATTGAAAGGTTTTAAATGATAGAAAATCTCACCAGCCTTAGATAAGCTCTTTAAATACTTAATTATCTTCGCTGTGTAGTGTCTCTGCCTTATTTGAGTCGGATGTTTCCAGCTTTTGCATCTAACAGGTCTTAAGACTTCCTTCTAAATGTAATCAATCTGGAAGTATTGAATGTGAACTCGTATTGACCACAATCTTGGCTTTGTTTGGTTAATTGATGTGTCTTAAGTGTCTTTGCAAGGTCCCTTGTTCTCTTGAAGAACTGCTGTCAGTTCTGGGGAAAACATACCAACCTGGTCTTTCAGGTAGATTTGTGAAATATTTTCTTTTGTTTCCACCATGAGCAGTTTTTCTTACCAGGCTTGTTCTCTTTATTGCTAGGGAACGGGGAAATTCTAAGCACATGGATTTTTATTGATATTTTTGCCCAATTCTAACACAAGCCTCTTCAGCAGAGACAAGGGAAGGCATGATAAACACATCCTACATGGTTCAGGAAAAGCACTTGTTCCACAAGCAGTGTTTCAGGAGACAGGAGATGGTCCCTGCCGTGGTGACTCCTTCATCAAAGAGTAACAAATAATGCGTGAATTAATGAGAAAGTGTCCTGGACACCTCAAAAGTGATTAATGGAGACTTGATGGAAATTTTCAATTCAGGTGTGGTAAGATTTAACATTATTATTTTAATCATAATTAAAATAATTATGATTGGTGTCAGTCCCAGAAAGAAATGCCTTGAGCCCACCCCGGAAGGGATTTCTGTGCCACAGAAAAGCTTTCACAGCTGGGACATGCAGGATTTTTGTGTGTGCTCCTGCACCGCGTTTCTGACCCTGCCTGCACACCATGAAGGCTGAACTTGTTCCCCAGCATCAAAACGTGTTCCCTGGCATGTTAAATTTTGGGTGTTTTGAGGGAATACGGGGACTCCTGCTCACCTACTGCCCCAAGCCTTTGGCTCTGTACATGAGAGCCTTGGGAATCCTGTGCTGTTTTATCAACACTGAACTGTCCAGCAAGAATGTGAGCAGAAGGATGAATGAAGTGATATTGTGTGTGACCTTGTTGTTCTGATAGCTGTGAGCTCCATCCCCGTCACCTTTGCTCTCAGCTCCACAGCAAGTGCTGTGGAGTTCAGGAATTCATCCAGGACGTAAATTGCCCAGATTTGTAGTGGGATTGTAGCAAAAGTTTTTTCGGAGTTCCTTCTGTTTCCCTCTGTATTTATGTCCTCTAACTCTGACAGGAATAAAGCACAGAAAGTATTTTGGGGACTGGCAACCAGGCTGTCACCAGCAATGAGCTGAGCTGTAGCTTGGCCATTATACATGTTCTTCTGGAGTAGATGAGTCTCAGATTTTATTTGGTGCTGTCTCTCCCACCCTTTTCCTTTTTTTTTTTTTTTTTTAATTTCAGGAATATTGAGTGGTAGTTTCAATCCTCCCCGATTTCTTGCAGGCTCTGGAATGCTTTTTGTGAAATACCAACACCTATCACCCATCATTGCAGCTCTCAGGGTGAACAGCACGCTGTGCGGCATATTGGAATTTCTAGCATTTATTACTGCCTCAAAATGCATTTTGTGAAAAAAGAAAGAATTGATCTTTTGGTGTAATACTGTGGAGTCTCTCAGAGGGAACAGCCTAAATCAAGAAGTATGTTTCAAGGCTGAGTTTTAAACTGGAAATAAACAGAAATACAGCCCAGGAGAGGGAAAGCTGGAAGGAGTGTTGTGGTCTGCAGGGTATTGTGGAACTCTCTGTATCATAAAAACATGAAATAAAAAGAGAAGTATTGAATGGTAAAGAAAAATTCACCTGGTTTTCATGTGACTTAACTGGTTATCAGGCACTTCTGGTGTGCCTGCCTGTTATATATGTGACATTAGATTTCTAGAGCTGGTGGTACTACTATTGTGGACTTTTTATGGGAGGTGTGGGGGATTTTTGAAACAAATTCTGAAGTTTGCTTCATCCCTGTGTTTTTTGTATGTGGGCAGGGAGAGGGAGGGCTCCCAGCCAGAGTGATCCCTTCTGGTGAATATTGGGAGTGTTGGGTTTTTCTATGGTTTGGTTGGGTTTTTTACTTCCAAAATTTACTGATGCTTAGCAAAGACTCTGTTTTTATCATTTAAGTTTTATTTTTGCTGCTTAGATCTCAGTAGGTTGCCAGACTTAGCTGTGGGGTTGTTGCTGTTTTTTTTTTTTCCCTGTCAAGTTTGCCTTGATCATTTCAGATAAGAGAAAATCTGTAACCTGACCTTGAGTGTGATGGGTTTTTCTGTGGCTCAGAGTGCTTGAGACAGAACCTCCCTGGTTGTTCCAGCTCGAAGAGAATCACGTGGAGTGAAACTGGGGGGGAAGAGCTGAACAGATGTATTTACTTGGAAAATACAACTTAGTGCTCACTATCCCAGCTGGCATATGAACAGACATATGTAAACCACGGAGTGGCTGTGACCTCTAAGCACATGCAAAACACTCCAGAATATTTTTACACAATGTGCTCATATGATTTGCTTAACTCTCTAAAGTCTGAGCAACCTCCGAGCCATCTTTACTCAGTGGCAGCTGAACTTGCTTTAGGAACCTGCATTTTACTGCTGGGATTTTTGGGGTGGGGGATGCTGTAGAGGTTTAGCAGAGGGTTATAATTCTGCTTCACAAGCAGTTACAACTTGCACAGATGGATCCGATTTATCTGAGGCGTCAGCAGGAAAAAATAAATGATATAAATGTGTATCAGCAATGGGCTTGCTACTTACCCTGAGTGTGGCTTCCAGGGTGATGCTGCCAGGAACTACAGGCAAATAAACTTCCTAACACAAAGCATGACCTGAATATCACGTGAGAGCCTGGGGAGGTGTTCTGATGGAAGTTATTTCAGGTGGCTGTGTACAGTAAATTAGCAGCCTCCAGTATTTACTGCACTCAGCGGTATGTACTGCACTGCCTGCTTGAGAAGCTGTAAAAAAGGGAGGGTTCCGTCTTGGGTACTCTGTCTTGGTGTTTGTGTCAGCTCTGAGATTTTTATAGGCACCTGTTCCTTGCCTTTCTCATTAGCTGCTCTCCAGGGCAGCAATTGGAGTGACAGCTATAACGTTATCCACTCACAGACACCTCTGCCCACATCAAAATGTTTTGCTGCAGGTGAGGTGGTAATTTTCCTTGCATCAATCAAACTTTTGTCGGTAAGATCACACAAATGGCCCTCTGGTTCCTGCAGCATATATTTATCCTGTTTTCAATCTGAACAGGAGAAAATACAGCAGGTAATTCTGGCAGAAGGGAATGGAGGAAATGACTAATAATTGGCCAGTAAGACACTTGCATTGATAGGGTTATTCTGCAGCAGTAGAGGTTTATTTGCAATTCCAGCAGTGTGAGTCCTTGTATGGAGTCTGTACTATTGACACATGTGGCTTTACAGGATTGACATAATGTGTTTTTGTGGAAAGCAGAAGAGGAAAGGCAGTTTATTTCAAAATGTAAATATTGTATTTAAAATATGTACATTTTTAAATTTTTTCCTCCATTAGGTCACAGTCTCTAACATGTGCTTTCTCTTACCATTTGTGTCTGTTGACCAAGCCAATGGGCCAGGCAGTCGTGTCACAAAGCGAGAGCAAAAGAAGTGTAGTTTGTTGTTGGATATGTGAGTTACTGTGTTTATATCCGTGGGGAGAACGGAGTCAACTTTCATGATCAAGCCGTGAAGTGCTTTGTGACAAAATGTGTTTGAGTAACACAAACCAAAACAAGCCCCAGCGCTGTATTTGAACAAAGCACAAAAGCATCAGTGAGGCACAGCTTTGATTGCATTCCTGTGTTCTTCTTGTCCCATTGACCCCTGCAGACACCACCAGGTTTTGCTTTTCCTAGAAATTCATTTTAGGAGGAAAAAAGCCACCTATACTTGCCAGACCTGGACTGTGTTTGTGTAGGGATTGGCCCTTGGAGCTTTGTGCTGGTAAAGGAACAGAACACTGAGCTCTTCCCTTCTGTCTTCTCCCACGTCTTACCTAGTGGTTATTCAAACATATTTAGGGATAGAACCACAGAATCATGATGGTTGGAAAAACCCTGCAAGGTCATCAAGCCCAAGCTGTGCCCAATCCCCACCGTGTCACCCAGCCCAGAGCACTGAGTGCCACGTCCAGGCGTTCCTCGAACATCTCCAGGGAGGATCTCTGAGGCTCCTGAAAGGAAAAAGTCCTTTTGTGTGCACAGCAGAGAATCAAACTGGGTATTTGCTGAACTTTTGTAAACAGATGGAGACAGGAGAGAAACTAACAAGCAGCAATTATGGTAGTGATTGCAGTTCTCCAATAAACAGAAATTTGCCTGTTAGTTGGCAATATGAGACATTCATCTGTGAGAGCTGAGTACCCAGAGCTGAGCAGAGCAGACCTTCCTTGGAGGACTCCAGATACCTGCTTTTCTTTGTCAGTAAAAGTGACTGAGGGCTTGATTCCTGAGGCCACTAAAGTGAATGCTCAAAACAGCTGTGCTTGATATCACTTAATGTGATTATTTCTGATTGTTTCTAGAGTGGCTGTAGCTCTATGCCAGGGTAAAGTTTAAATAACCGTGTCTTTAGGGCAGTGGCTCTAGTTATCCGGGAGTACAAGCACAGGTAGAGATCCTGCCGTGCTCTGTATCATGTGTGAGAGCAAACATTTACTCCAAGCCTGTATTTGGTAACTTTTGTGAAGAACTGAACCCTGGGGACTTAACGTGATGTTTAACTAAATGACCGTGATTGAGGCCCTGAGGCCAATGGCATAAAATGTGACAGCGTGTTAGGATCACTTACCTGAAATTACACCTCAAACAATTTGTATGTTAAATGAGTTGTCTGATACCTTGGTAGGGTCTGCAGCCTGCTTTACATTGCAGATGTTGGTACGTTCCTGTTCGGATCCATCCCTTGGAGAGAGAAAAAAGAAAAGCATTCAGCAAAACCCTGCTGGATTCTGTTTTCAGGAAAATTAACAAATGCCAACTTCATTAGAGGAACAAAGTCATGAAGGGTGCAGAGTGGTAAATCTTACATGAAATTAATATTCAGGAAGAAAACAAAGTTTTGTGGGATGTGCACAGGTGGGCTGGTCAGGTATCTGCACATCCCTCTGTGATGCCAGCAGTTAATCCAGTGCAGCAGGATTAACACACACAGGTGGTTTGTTTGAAAATGTGGCTCAGGAACGCCCCTACCCCTTGTGATAACAGGAAAATTCACTTTTTCATTTAGTTTTCTGTGGCTCATTCGCACTGAGGGTTGTTTGGGATGAGACCTTGATCAGTGTCAGAGGACTTGGTTGGATTTCTCAAGTCAGCTTCTACCATCTGCAGGAGTGGTGGCCGCTCCTGTTTCTGTGCAGGGCTGTCTCTGCACTTAAATCCACCCTTTCTTGCATTCTTTTGCCCATCCACCAAATCAGAGCTTTCCATACTACTTACCTTCCTATCCTGTCTCTCCTTTGTTTCCCAGTGCTTCCTGCTCCACTGTGCTTTGATGCTGTTCCTCTGTCCTGACCAGGAAATAGGTTTCTAATTCGGGGATGAAAGGACGAGACTCGGAGCTGAGAGTCCTTGATGTCCCTAGGGAGGAATTACTCTGTCTGGAGCTTTGTGCAGTCACATGATTAACTGAATGAGGGAAGAGTAAGTTCCTCTCCCCTGCCACAGCTTGTGCAAAAATGAGCCGTTATATCTTTACCTGAATCCCAGAGATTCTGTGGAGTGGGTGACCCAAAAGGAGACATTCTTAGATGGATATTGCTGCTTGTTGAAGTCCCTGTATGATCAAGCCACAGGCTAAAACTGCTGGGCTGAAAAGGAGGTTTGAATTCTCCCATTTTTCCGAGGGAAGGACAGGCAGATCATTAGCAACAGTGCCTGGGATATCTGGAGGTCACATCAGTTATAACCAATTAGTGTTTTACTTATCAGTTGAAAAACAGCGATTTCAAATGTAATTAGTCAACAAAAGCCTTTCATGTTCTCTAAAGACCACCTCAGGGAGTGCTGATTTTGGACAGGTTAAAGCCAGTTCATTTTTAATATGATCATTTGGAATATTGCAACAAAGTTTATTTTAGTGCAAGATACTTCGCTATTCAGTGGTTGAAAAGAAACTTCTTGAAAACAGCTTTTTCTTTGTGGATTTGTGGTGGAAAAGAACCCACAGTAAACACCACTGCCATCTGTTTCAAAGAAGAAATGTTGGGCTATGAATGTCCTTGCAAAAGCTGAAAAGATTTTTAGTAGCTAAAACTGCATAATTTTAGAATTTTTGTTTGATTTTTCATTGATTTGATTGCATTGAACCAGATGGGGTTTTTTTTCATGAAGAGCCTTCACCGAATGCATGTGTATGATGCTTTGAGAAATACATGGCTAGCAGATTTGGAGCTGATGATGAAGAGATTAGAAGCTGCAGTGTCTCACACATTTCTGAACACTTAAATATGGGAACAACGCAAACCTGCTCTACCACCTCTGATGAATGAGCTTGTTTGTCCAAACAGATTTTCTATGTATAATGCACATTTCTGCATCTGTCTACTCCTTTCCCTGTGTATTCACTCGGAAAGTAAAGGAACTTTGATTCCAAAGAGTCTTTTTTCCCCCAGGGAATGGGCACAGCCCCGAGGCTGCCAGAGCTCCAGGAGCGTTTGGGCAGCGCTGCCAGGGATGCACAGGGTGGGGTTGTTGGGGTGCCTGTGCAGGGCCAGGGGTTGGACTGGATGATCCTGTGGCTCCCTCCCAGCTCAGGACATTCCATGATTCCACAGTGATTTCTCTCTCTGAGGGAGTATTCCTCACTAAGATTTGCCACATGAATGGAGAAAAAGCTGTGTATTGACTAGAACAAGTAAAACTTCTGCATGGGTTGGAAACTGCAGATACAACCATGAATGCTTTGATGTATCTGGAAACAGTGTATTCCTCTAAAAGCTTGCTAATTTTATTTCAGAAAGGGAACATGAATAACTGACTCATTCTCCTGTACGTCTGCTGTTCTTCTATGGAAAATGCCTTTGCTAACAATACTCACGTGTCGCTTGTGTTTTTAATAATTAAAGATTTCTCAGTAACAACCATCAAACAAATTAGTACAGATCAGAAACATCTATTGTATTAGTCCTGATAAAATATGCTGTAATTCTCCTCTCTGATTCAACCCTTTCTTTTATTGGTAGCTGTCTTCTGAGGAGGCTGTGCTTGCAGATCTGCTTGACCTCTGTAATCTTCCCTCCCAGACTGACGTGTCACACTCCTTTGGGGAAGGATTTGAGTTCTTATTCTGTGTGGTGGATTAAATAAGCATCCCTGGGTTTCTGAGTACCTTCCAGGAATTTCCTCTGAGTGAACCTTAAGTATTCTGTCCCTCAAGAACTGCGGTTCCTGTCAGGTGCTGCAGGTGATAGATTTGGACTCACATTCTCCCAGTTGGAGCCTGCCGGGTTCAGTGCTTCATTTATGTTCATGGTGCACCTCCAGGCATTGTTCCTCTGAGCAGCACCTGTGGGCTCTCCCAAAGCCTTGGACCAGGTGTGTTCTGCATTGTTCCCCCTGCAGTTCATCTGATTTGGCTCCCTGATCCCATTCCTTTATTTGTTTCTTGTCACCAGTTGTCCCCTGAAGTCTGTTCCTGTTTCTCTTGAACTTCCTGCCCCTTGTTAATGTGGAGAACTCATTTGTGGGTGGTCCTGAGTCCCCAGTGGTTTTACTGGGGATTTAATATTAATTCATACTTGGAGTCTGATGAGGTTGTAAATACATACAGAAAACCACCTTTTCTTTTATTTTTAAGAGCTACACGTGCCATTATTTAACATGTATGAAATAATGAAATTTTGGGTACAGTCTTGCTGTTGCATTAATTTTACCTCAGCATTGTTTTCTGTGTTAATAAGCACTGCACCTGGACATGGAATAGTTTTCCTGTCTAATCCCAGTGGCAGCACAATTAGTGCATCTCTGCCGGCTGCTGACTTTGAACCACACACGCTTATATTCACAAGCCATCAGTGTTGCTCTCTAATCTATCCAGTTCACAGGCAAATAAAATATGCCATCTTTCAGGATTGAATTACAGAATGGAAATGAAAGAAAAAAGACTTGTAAAAAAAGTAATGCCTAAAGAGTAGCCTTATTCTTCAGGGAGAAAATAAAATACCTGCTGACAGCTCTTACCTTAATGATGTTCTTGCTTCTGTCAAAACATCAGACGCCCCATCATTTGCACTGGCATTTTCAAGACTCTTTTGAGAGATACTGAGGAAAGCAGAGTATTTTGATGGGTGCTTTTTTTCCAGTTGGACCTTTTTTCATGGAATCCCTTTCCATAGCCTCTGTTTTTTGTGAAAAGAATCTCTTCTTTTTTTTTTCCATCTGTCCCCTCTCAGGTTGATTTGAGAAGGATTTGGGAGCAAGAGGAAGTAGAGGGTAGATAAGGTATAAAATATACCCAGGGCACAACTTTCTCTGCCCTAATGTTGTAATTAATAGTGGGAATTGCTGCTGCACAATATCATTGCAAAAGGAGATATTTGTAACATGGGCAAGCTGGCCATGGTAAGTGGGATAGTCTGCTAAAACCAACCACTCTGCTGTGCTTGTATGTGCAAGAGACTGCAATTCCCCCTGTGCAGAGGTGGAACGTCTTCAGAGAAGACCTTGGAGAAGAAACTTCAGCAAAGTTTCCTCTCTCTTCTTCCACAGAAACATCACCTAAGTAGGAGGTATGGTTATATCTGTCTTTGAGGGTGCCACCCCCTGCTCTGTGCTGGGGCAGGACACCACACTGGGCACTGACCCCCGAGAGCTGGGAATTTATCCTGAGTGCCTGGTGGAAAGGATGGCAGACTCGCACAGCAGTAACCACTTCTATTTCTTATTTTCTTTAGCAGACACCCTGGGACACTGATTTTTCTTTTTTGTCCACACTCACATGACAGAGAGAGGATAAAACCCCAGAGACACCAGAACCACAGAGCCTGGGCAGTGAAGATGAGGGAGGGATTCCCTGTGCAATTCCCCTTTATCCACACGGTCACTGTCAGTCCCTGTGGTGTGACTGACTGCCAGGGAGGTGTGGGAGGGATAAGAGGGAATCCAGTGCAGTTGGACAGTGTTTTCTCTTCTGCAAAGCCTGTTCAGCACTAAGCTGCTTCTCCCAAAGCTGAATCAGTTTGATCTTTGCCTCAGGTATTCTGGTATTGATCTCATCTCCTCCCTCACTGTTCCCATGTCAGAGTTCAGGCATCAGAAACTTTTAAAATTGATGTGCCATGGAAAGCAGATCTATTCCAGCTGACACAGAGTGGATTCTAATCTGATTTTGATTTGTACCCTGGCTTGTGCTGCTTCCCACAGGTAGTATTGCTTTTTTAATTATCTTGTCTGTTAGGACCTTGCCGAATCTATCCTGAAAAATTTCGAACTCTACTACCCCTGGAAATTAAGATTCTCTTAGTGTTCATGTTTCATGGAAAGACAAAATCTTAATGTAAAAATGATCTGCTTCTCTTTTTTGGGGCAGATTTTCTGTACTGGAGGGTTCATACAGGGATGTGGTGAACAAACAGTTCATTGCAAGACGTGTGGTTCTTGATTCACTTGAAGTTTTCACTTAAATTACAACTTTATGGAAAGTGGTTTTCTCCTTTAATTGTTTTTTTACTTTCTTTCTCTATCTTCTTCCTTGACCAGATGGAGTAAAATTCAAATACAGGCAACTCTGCATTCATTCTGAGGGGCTTTTAAAGGAAATAACAGATCATGGGAAATTATATTCTTCCTCATCTCCACTACTCAGAGCAGGTTTAGATTGCCTCATTACAAGTCCTATTTTCTTTACTTCGAGAAATTTGCCTTCAAAGCTTTGTTTTCCCTTTTATACCTCTACAGAGTGGAAGTTGCCTTTCTACTTTCTGGCTTTTTTGGTGTGTTTTTTTAACAAGAGAAGTTAATAGGGCTGATAGTTTAGAATGCACACTTAGGAAATGCATTTGGGAGCTCCTCTAAATGTAGGAGATTGTCTAAAACAAGCCTTTCTAACACTTTTTCCTTCTCATTGTTAAATGAGCAATTTTTAACAGCTGCCCCTTAGCTGCACATTCTGCCACGTTTTGCAACCACTTTAAAGGCTGAAGACCTTGATCCTTCAGGCCAGCACCTGTGAAAATACTGATGAAAAACATGTCTTTATGTAAAGGCAAGTTCTGCTCTGACAGAACCGCTGGATGCTGGAGGGGAACTGTTGCTGCTGTATCAAATCCTGGTATTCTGCCCCTGCTCCCCCTGGGTTCCTCTGCTGGTGTCTGTTTATCTGATTAAAGGAAATAAAACAAGCAGTCCTTTAAGCCACCACATTGTGCATGAGGGACACAGAGCTCTGTCAAACACCCAGAAAGGATAACCTGATAAACAAGCTGGCCTGGAAGCTGCATATTGCAGGCATAAATCCTGGAGTGTTCCTGTCAGTCCTTAATGCCACAGGTGGGAACCACAGAATGCTTTGGGTTGGAAGGGACCTTAAAGGTCGCCTTGTTTTAATCCCCTCCTGTGGAAAAAAAAAAGCAAGCTGTGCTCTTGTGATGGCCTGTTTAGTTCTTTATGCACTTCTGGTTTCTACCAGCTCTTCCTTGGTTGGTATTTGGAAGTCTCTTGTATGGTGAACATATTTATCATAATTTAGGCTGGGTGAATGGCTGGGTTTGTGATCAGAAAAAGCCTAAGCTCTGACCATTTGTCCCCAGCTGTGAAGTGACTGGGCAGAGGGCAGCACAGAATCCTTTGGGAAGAGGGGGCAGAACAATTCCCATGGCCCCAAGAATGAATCCCTCTCTGTTCTGAGAACCTTGTAGGAAAAAGAGAATGGGATCATGTGTTTAATAGAGGTGGGATGAAGCATTTGGCAAATGATCCATTAGTCAAATGGATCCATTTGACTGCAAATTGGACACACTGACATGGATTCATGAGAAACTATAAAGACCAGGTGAGGAGGAATGGTAGAATATAGACCCTACCTGTTGTGCCTTTTTAGGCTAAAGCACATCGCAGATTTTACCACTGGGAGCGAATTTTTGTTATCATCCAGTCCTGGTGGTGGGAGAGGAAGGGATTGTAAGTGTGCTCCATATTCAGTTTGCAAATCTTTCCTGTTCCATGGGTGGCTTGTCACTGGAACCATCAGAAGGGATCCTTGATCCACTGCTATTCCCAGCCATTGAAACAATAGCAGTGAATCCCATAATACAGGTGATCCTGGGACAGAGGTGATGAGAAGATATTTATCCCAGTATGAGCCCCACTGTAGTTCTTCAGTGCTTTTTGTGTGTCAGATGACACCTGTGCCACATTGGGTGGAACATGACTGTACTCGACAGTTGTGCTTGTGCATCATTCATCAAGATTTTCCATCTTCTGCAGGGAGGAATTGTGAAGTTTGCCACGCAATTGGCTCTGTATGGGAGAGCTGTGATGTCTGAGTGCTGGGCTGAGTCATTGCCTTTGCCTTGTGTTACACATGGCTACGGTTAATTCTCCTGAACACGTTGTAGTGACATCTTGAGAGATGTTTTTTAACGAGGAACACAAGAATCCCACAATTGCAAACCGACTTCTCATCATAGGCAGGTACTGAGCGTTTCTGTTTGTTTACATGTAAGAACACAACGCCAAATCTGTTTCACAGATTTGTGAACAGATCCAGGAACACAACAGATCCAAATCTGTTTCACTCCTAATTGTGAGGTGCATGTGCTGCTTTCGTCCCCATAAATTACTTCTCATTGAAAAATCTGCAAACACAGCTGAGTTTAACATCCAGGCACTTCAGCTGAGCCATGAAGAAATATGTCTGAATGTGACATCAGCTTAAGCAAAATAATTCATTCTCTCTTAATTCCAGTGAAACTGAGCACAGGACAGGCTGTTCAGAGAGAAGTTGGTGCTGCTGCCCTGCCTCAGCTCACCTGCAGGAGTTTGTTGTCCTGGGAAGGGGTGAGGTGTGTCTTGATTTCATCACTGAGTCCTTTGGTGTCTGCATACGACGACTGCTTTAGAAAATGTTGATTCACAGGCTTAGAATCTAAATCTGTGCTGTGATTTTTGAGGATAGGAATTGGGTGCAATTCAGTGGCAAATTAATCTACCTGAGTAATTAATCGTATCGGATGAAATTTCGAAAATCTCCACTTTCATGTGCCTGTGCTCCTTTCATGTTTTTACCCTGGGTCTCTTGAGGGATGCTGCTGATTGAAGAGGCAGATACTGCTGGTGCCAAACGTGTGAAGGAGGTTGAACTTAACGAACCAAAGAAATGAAGGGGTGTGTAACACCAGATTCAAGTAAACACCACTTAAAAGATACTTGAAAAGGGCCACGTGGCTCGAGTGAGCTAATTGTGGATACCAACTTGTGGATTCTATTCTGGCCACAAAACACAGGCACAGCTTGGGATACCTGTGGGATTGTGCCATGGGAGCAGAGTGTGTGCTGCTTTCTTCATCATCTGTCACACTGCCTGCTGTCTTCACACAACTAAAGCTTAGCAAAAGCCTGTGTGTATCTTATGTTGGTCAGACGAACTGCACGACAGCCTAGTTTAAATTCTCCAGTATATTTTGCTTCCTTGTGTTAAATAATGCAAAGACATTTTTTTGTTTGAGGTGGTTTGGTTTTGTTTTGTTTTTTATCTTAATGTTTCTTTTCAGGCAGCTGGGGACCTGCCCTTAGTTGTTGCGAGTTCCTCTTGGCAGGTGTTACAGGTAGATCTTTAAAAGTCCAGATCTTTAAAAATCAAACCCTTGTTTATGCCTGCAGTGAAAACAGGCTTAAACATATAAGTGTAAATTATAGCAGCACCTCTGATGAGCACGTACACAAAACCTTTATGGAAATATTGGTTTTCTGATGAAGAGAATTTTCAGTATGCTGCAAGCACAAAACTGACAGTCTGTTTGTGGAGCTGCCAGCAACTCCCTACACCTGCTTTGACCCCTCTCTGGCTTCACAAGTACAGTATTTTCCCCAGTCCTGAGCTGTTTCAGGCTGCTGGTGTGTATATTTCATTGAACTTCTGAGTTGTGTGTGTCATTGTGAGCTGAGTGTGCTCTGCAGAGCCCTGGAACCAGCTCCAGTAATTCTCTTGTCAGTGGTAAGAACCGAACAAGCAAGTTAGCAGGTACCATTGAGCTTTGGCAAGGTGCTCCTTGATCCAGCAGTTCTCCCAGACCACTCTTCTGTTCAGGACCCCATGGGGTTCTTCCAAACAGAACCTTGAACAGGCCAACGCCTCCTTTCCTGATGCCTGGGGTTATGATCCTGCTCAATTCCTTGTTCCTGCCTCTCAGGGCTGTGAACTACTGGAGGGTGTCCAGCTTCAGCTGCAGCTCTTACAGAGGCATTGTGCTGGATTTGCCAGCAAAAGAAACCCTTCTCTCTGCAGCAGAGGTGACAGGAGACACTGCCTGCTGACCTTCCTGTTGCCCCTGATCACCATCTGGAATTTTACCTGTCATTTCAATGAACAGGATGGAAGAGGCAGTAGTGTCCTCTTTTTTTTTGTCTGTTCTTACCTGCTGTGGTAATGCCTCATAAATAAGGACCTTAAACTCATGGTTAAATTTAATAACTGTCTGTAAAAGCCATTTTAGTACTGAAACCCTTTGTTGTGGGACAGAGCTCACTCACAGCCTCTCTTGTGTTCACGTTTCCATTACAAAACCTTGGGCAATGCTCCAGCACAAGCACCCCTGATTTGGGAGGGGTGATAAATGGTAACAAAGTGGTTCCCACAAATCCACAAGATTATCTGAATGTAAGAACTGGAATCCAGACCTGGTGCCACAGGCAGTGAGGAGCTGTAAGTTAAAATTGTGCAGGGCTCAGTGTAATGGATTGGCAGTAACGCAGTACTTGGAATTCATTTGGCATTTACATGCACAGTAAATTCCAAATGAGCTCCTAAGAACCCTATAAAAAGACAAAAAGGGTGGATGTGAAGCGCTTGTTTCTCCCTGTAACATATATCCCCTTAGTTCTAGGTTATAACTTGGCTTTGTATCTTTGGGAAGTTCTTTTAATTTATACAAAGAGGCGATTTACATTCTTAGATAAAGTCCAGGCATTTCCAATAACATCAGCATAAGTGGACCACTGTTTTCTTTGCAGCTGAAGCTTGGAGGTTCTGTGTGAATTCATCTCAGTTTTACTGCCCATGTTTCAGGGCAGCTTGCTTTTATGCAGTGAATATTGGTAGATCTCAAGGAAATATAGCCCCGGATTTTATTACCAATGAAGGGAATGCCTGCCAGTGGCGTGGCAGATCGTGTTCAAACTGGCAGCTGGTGACAGATGTGGATGTAATGGCTCTAAATCACTGTGTGGACTCACTGTATTCCATATTTTACTCAACTTCCAGTAAGAGTCGCACAAATAAATTAAAGTGCAGCTGTCAAGATCAACAGCAGAGTTGAAGGCGTACGTATAATATAAAGTATTCAAGAGCTGGTGCCTTCTCCTGAAAAATGTTGAAATGCATTTTGTTAGATGAAAGCAGCAGATTTGTTTCCCCTGTTTGTTTTTCTTGTCTAGCATTTAATAATCAAGAGCACTTGTAATCAAGTTTCAGATCTCGGAGGGGCTTGTTACAGTTCTGGGGCTGGTTCTGTGCCTGTTCCATTGCTCCCAGTGCACCCTTTTCTGGTTATTCCATCACTTAAACTCTGCTGGAAATGAAATCCTGTAGTGCTCTGCTTAGGGAGTAGAATACCTGTGCATGAACCAACCCTGGCTGCTCAGAAGGTGCAGATGGGTTTAGCTCAGTTCTTTCCTTCTATGAAATTATTGCACACTTCTTAAAATCAGGGGTTTGTGTAAACTTATCACAAGCCATCAGCAGACAACTCAATGAAAACCCCTCTTATTGTCCCTCTGTGCCCCAGAGGCCAGCTCAGGGTATCACCAGTGTGTGCCTGTCAGATTTGTGAGCTCCACAGCAATTCCATTTGTCTCCAGTCACTTTTTATCCAGTTGGCACTGCTTGTTTTGCCTGTGAGCTTCTGGCTCTGCTCTTCCCTGGATTTGTGAGAGATTTGAGCCAGATTTGGGGGCAAGGCTTCACTCTCTTGCCTTGCAACTCCTGTGCTGGCTGAGCAGTTCCTTTCTTGACTCTTTCATCATCTCCTCTTTCCTGAATCCCTGGGATCTGATCAAATATTCGTGTTGTGGTGGAAGGTTCAGGCAGCCGTGCAGTGGTTTCTTTTCCCTTGCCCCCACATTTTGTTCCTGATCCTTGCAGGGTTTTTGGCAGCCATCAGATAATGAAATTAGGACTCTTGGAATTTGTCTGTACAAACCCAGAGAATCTTTAGCAAACAGAAAGTATTTCCACCTAGCATAGAGTGCTCTCCCCTCCAGCCTGGCTGTAGCCACCTGCCCAATGAACTAAGTTCATCAAGTCATTTTTAATCATGTTCATTGGACTGTGGAGCTGTGCCAGGGTCCTACTAAGCAACAAATGGGTTCAGAGCAGGCACAGAGCAGATTCTGCTAGAAAATAGTTCCCTGTGGTGCTGGTTCTTACCAGCTTGCCTGTGAAGGATAAGGAATCATCAACATTTCAGATTACTGAGGAACAAAAGAGCAGAAACTTGGCTTATTTGCATCACAGTGGTAACTGCATTTATTTTGGACTTGTACCAGCATAAACTAGAGAAGAACTGGGCACAGAGCCAAATAATCATTGTATTTCTTAAATAATTAAGTGAATCTACAAGGAGCTAAGCTGGTGAATGGCTAACAAGCTATTCATTAAAGCCAAGCGCTGCACCACAACCTGTATCTGCCTGTTCGTAACTCCAGAGGTGTTCTGCTGTTCCTAAGGACACCTTGGAAAGAGGAACTCTGAGTCTAGCTTGAAGAATTTGGCTTAAAGCAAGAAGAATTTGGTTTAAATAGCCTTACCAAGCAGTAGACTTCTTTGGTGCAAGTATTTTGGGCAAGACTTGACCTACAATATTGTTCCTCTGGAGGTGGTGGTTATGTCTGGCAATTCACTTCTTGAGTTTTGTATTTGAGACCCATGCAGGGAATATAAATTTATGAGCTGGAGCAACAAATGGTTTTCTGTGGCACTGAACAAAGATCTCGTCAGGTATTAACTGGAGCTTATTTGGAGAATGGAGGTTTCTGCTTGTACAGACAGGAAATAGAAGAAAAATGGAAGAGCTGAATTCTTTGCTGTGGTTATTTGGGTCAGATCCTTTCAGACAATAGCATGAGGCTGTTGGAGGTGTTTGTGTTGCTGTTCTTCCTACAGGTGCTTCGTTTCAATGAAAATCTGCAGTTTCACGTGGAGAGGTGTAGGAGTGGAATGTTTCACCAGGTACCTGACAGGAATTACTGACAGGATGAAGGGTGGATTTTGACCCCATGCTTGATAATTACGTAGTGATAAAATCACTGACAGGCGCTCCTGGTGATACAAGTGACAGCTTTATACAGTGACTCCTCTGCTTCCAGTTTGGCTTTGATCTGCATCAACAGGAATTCCACACATACAAAGCAATGGGAAAATAAACCCTTATGTGTTCTAGCTTCATTTTGTGCATTTGTTATGCATGTAGCAAGTGCATAATCAACATTTGATATTTCGCTTCAATGTGAAAGATGCAGCTCTAGAATTCAAAACAGAGATTTCCAAACTTTGTGGCATTTCCTTGCTGATCTTCCTTATCCATCAGTGCTTAAAATCACAGAATAATGGAATCAAACATAACTTCTCTAGTGAGTGAAGAAATGCAGTCCTTGTACCAAGTGATAAGCATCCCTTACAAAGGAGAAAAAAACAGTTTTTAAAATCATGATTTGAAAGTCTAATATAGGAAAACTTTTTGTGCCTACTTCTGTATTGGTCACTTTGCATTTTTGTTGCTGATTCTTCAGTTTTGCAGGGTGGCAACTTGTTCAGGCTGCTGCTAATTATGTGTTCACTGTTGTGGTAATTGGCATCTCTCAGTTTTGTTGTTATGACTACAAAGTACTTGGTGCCAGGCTGATGATGCAGGAAGGCTGCAGCCTCTCTTGCTGGCTGACACTCATCCCTGCTGCTTTCTGCTCTGCCTGGCCACGTGTGCTGTTACAAACTGGTGCAGAGACTCTTTCTGGAGTGCTTAGCCACCAGGATGTTGGAGACATCACAGAAATGCGAGTTCTGCAGGTATGTACATCTACAAACACATATAACCCACATTTCTCAGTCAGAAGTGGCCTTAAATCCCACTCTGCAGCACTGAAGTGCTCCATGAGGCTTGGCCTTATGCTTAGGTAGTCTGGTGTCCTCGTTTCACCTAGAAAACTTGGGTGAGTTGCTGTTCATTGATGACCCTTGACCTGTTTGGTGGCCATCCCTAGGGAACACAAGTAACAGGAAGTGGCAGATTGTATATCAAATCTTGTGTACCACTGTGCATCATCCTGAAAGGGTGGCCAGCCAGTGTGATCTTTGTACTGTCATTAATAATACGAAAAAAAAAAAGGTTCCCTCATGTCCTAGTAGATTTTCCATCCTCTCTTCCCCTGTGTTTTTAGCTTTTGCAGCACATGCAGAATCTCTGGGATTTAGTCAGTGTATGCCTGTAGGGGACCAGACTATGTCAGGAACTCTGGGCTGATTAAATCAGTAAATCCAAATTGAATCTGGACCTTCTCAGGAAAGCCCAGGTTCAATTTGCATTGATTGGGGGAGTGATAATATACTGTGAGCAGAGAGCTCTGCACAGGGAAGTGACTCAGTGAAGAAACCACTGGCACTGGTTAGTCATAAATGCAGATATTGCCTGGACATCTGCAGACTCTGCTTTAGGAAGACTTGTGGCATAGTAAATATTTGTCTTCCAGCTCCTTGAAAAAACCTTTGAACATATAATTTCTACTGCTAGAGCATATATTTTGTGATAGGATTTTTCTTTGAAGGAACCCAATTGGAGGCCTTGGTGGATCTACATAAAATTTGCTATGATGGGAATGAAACAAAGCTTCTCCTCTAGATGGACAGATGTCCCTTGCATAACCCCAAATGCAGGAGGATCTTGGCTGTGCAGGACCCAAAGTTGAATTAACAGTGGTTTTGAGAAAAAGACCCATTAAAAGTCACTTCAGTCCTGTAATTTAAACTCCATGAGCCATCATGCATCTCTTTCAAACCCTTTGTCTGGTGGTAGATCTTGTTTTTATTAACTGTCTCAGGGGCGAGACAGCAGAAAATAAGAAAAAATAAAGAATTCCTTAACTAACTGCAGACATTCTTGGAAATATTGGGAGTCCTATTTAAAAAAAAAAGTAAAACTGTAACATCCCGGATCCTGGATCTCTGGTGGCCTCCAAGTCGTTAGCGTTAATAGGATTGACTCTGAGGTGTTTTTGCACTTCCATTCAGAAGCCGAATGTTTGTTCCGTCCCTTGGGGAAATAAACCAGTTGAAATATATCAGCTTTACTGCAAACTTTCAGTTTTGGGAGCACACCTTTGTGATGCAGGCAGGCTTTCTCTTGAGTGTGTTGTACACTAGAGACACTGGCACGTGGCTCAGAGGTGGAAGGAGATCCCTTTGTGTTCTGGAAATTGCCATGGAACTTGAAGCTGTTCTTCCTGATTTTTAACTTCCTGGACAATGATTGTTTTTGCCACCTCAAGCAAAGATTCTTACCATGGAGACTTCGTAATAAATTTGTAGGTTGCTTATGCAGCTGTGTAGGCAGCATGGCTTTTGTGGCAGCAGAACAGTTATTGGCAGTGGGCCTGGCTCTCTTTCACACTCTGTTGTCAGTAAAAGTGGAAGGATGATTAACCTTCGTCTTGAATTTCGGGGATGAAATGTGCTGCTTTAGGTGTAAACCATAGGACAATTTCTGTAGGTGTCATTACTGGGAATGTTTTGGAACCTGCGTGAGGAATAGTTAAATATCCCTCATATCCAGTTTTTCAAGTACTTCCTTCAGGTTTCCCGGGGTGCACATCTGTTCTTACCCCAGAGAAAGGAGTAAAGAGAGGAAACTTTTAAATTTGAATGAAGCATAGCTGTGATAACAGCAAACCCTGCTCTTCCCTTGGGCTGTTAATGTTCCCGCAGTCTGCCCAGGTCTGTAATTGCAGTCAGTTAAGGCAGGAGGAATGACTGCCCAAAAGGAGCACTCGGCAAAGTACCTTTTGAAATTAGTCATGTCTGCTTCATCCAAGTTTCATACTGAGATCAGAACTGTGTTCTTGCTCAGGTTGATACCAAGCAAACCTGCACTCAGGTGGCCACCCACTCTGAGACTTGGTTGCCTGGGTAGTTTGTTAGATGCTGCTTCAGGGTACAGAGCTGAAAAAGCTGAAAAGTTCCTTGGGGGGTGTCTCCCCAAGATCCCCGTTGGCACTTTTGTTATCTACTATTCCCTCAGCTCTTTTTTGTGTTAAATTTGACTTACCTCCTCATGGTCAAATGTGATCCATGCTTTTCACAGATCTGTCAGAGGAAAAAAATGCTTAAACGAGAACATTTTTCTTTATGGACTGAGAAAGCCCTAAATTTGTATGTCAAGCCTGGCACACGCTTCTTTGTAGGAGGTCATAAAGTCTGTAGGCTGGAACACAAGTCTTCATGCAGTCTCTGGCCCTGCAGCTGCCCATTAATCACTATTTCCAGTTATAAAACAGTATATTCCCAGTTGCTTCACCAGGGTTTTGTGGGGGTTAACTGTGGGCAGAGGCTGGAGGTGCCCTGCAGTGCACACAGCAGTGTCCTCACCCTGGGTGTGCCCAGCTCTGGGTACCGGTTGTGTCTGGGAGAGGAGGGGTCAGTGTCAGTGGCTGGGACATTGTTGGGTCTGTGACTCGCTGCCATGGTGCTCTCTCCTGTTTGGCTCCAGCCTGGCCGTTCCCTCAGTTCTCCTTCCTGCTCTCCATCAGTCCTGCACATCCCCAGGTGGTGGACAGGGATGTAAAGGACAGTGGGATTTTTCCTGCCCCACTTTGCGTCAAATGAAGTGAAGCATCCTGCCTCAGGCTTTTGCTGCAAACCTGGCAGGTTGCTATGGATTAAGCTGCTTAATCAATCCAGACAAACCGTTCCATGCTGCTTCCTGGTGGTCAATACCTCCAGTCACTTGCCATTTCAGCAGCTTAGGGACTAATGATCCTTCGTTCTGCAGACAGAGATGTGCCAGAAAGCAAAAGTTGCTAAATAGCCACTCAAGACAGAGCTATAAAATCCTTTTGCCTCTGTCCGTTCCCACCACCATCAGCTGGTAGCATAGCAACTGCTGAAGCTGCTTGAACTCGAGTTGACCTGAAATTACATGTTTCTCCGTTTACATGTTTATTAACGCCTTTCTACTTTTTCTGGTGCTTGTTGAGTTTCCGTTTTTCAGTCCCTGTGGGAGATTAGCAGCTTGTTCATGCAGAAAGCAGAAATAGACTTAATAACATGTGATAGATGAGCTCAGATGGACCCTGGAATTAGAAGGATGAGGGAGAGCTGAAGGTGGCCCTGAGCGGTGACTGCTGGAGAGATCCTTTGCTTTGGTAGGATGCAGATGCAGTTTTCCATATCCTTGTACAGACTTTGTGGAGCCACGAGGAAGAGCAGCATCCCACAGGCTGTTTTTTCAGACTCTAGTGTTGGAGAGGGGGCTGTTGAAGGGAGCAGAGTGGGCTGGAAAGCAGCAGAGATTGATTGTAGTAACCCTTGGATTTCTCACCTGGGGAAGAGAGAGCTCAGACACAGGTTCAGGAGTAACCTGCAGCTTGAGTGATGGTTGGTACAGGTGCAGGTGCAGCAATTTCTACTGGAGGAATCAGTGTTTTGACCAGAGTTTCTGGAAAGCTCCTGTTTTTCCATCTCCCTTGTTGAAGGAGAGGTGGTGCTTAGTTCTCATACTTTTGTAATTACTGTATTCATATATGCTCTTATGTTAAAGCTTAACTTGTGTTTCTTCGTGGATCATTTCAAGATTAACATAAAACCTCAGTCCACACCCAGCTGATGGGCCTGTCATCAAGGGAAACGAGGGAAGTAGCAAAAATTTAAAATTACTAATTGTTACATAAGGAAGATATATCAGAGATCAGTCTGCAGAACAGGACTTGGTTCAAGCATGCTGGACATGCTCCTTGTGGAGCGAAATGGAGCAGTCAGATGCTGCACAGAGGAAGCCATGGTCTTTTTATTTTTGCTGGTATTTTGGTCAAATGAAAGCTGAACCATTTTTCTGTGTGTGACACAATCTCAGCAGATGGGACTAAGATGCTCCAGTCTCTGAACAGTCTTAGTAAGAGAATGAAACCCTTTCCCTGACAGGCACTTTGAGCGCTGAATTATTAAATCAAGGAGCATCACTGTCACCAGTGCACGCTCTGGCTGCATATATAAAAGGAAAGTGAGTTGTGCTCACCTTTTCCAGAGAAAGGCATCGTCATTTATCTTCATGTGATGGGTTTAGACTGCAGCACCTGAGTTCTGCTGCCCTGAATGAGGGCTTTTAGAGAGAATTCAAAGGGCTTAGAGGTGCTCAGTGTTTTTTTTTGGCTTTTCCCTTACTAGACTGATCCAGTACCTCTCTGTGTTTCACACTGAGGGCCGTGAGCTAAGAAAATAAAGAGTAAGGATGTAAAAATTCTCGCTTCTATTTTAATACCAGTCAAAAGATGGGGGGATCAGGGAGCAGTTAATTTTACCCATCTTAAATATGTGCCTTGAGGTGAGCCCATTTCACTGCATTGGCAATAAAGGGAACCTGAGATAATTAGCACAGGCTGGAACATGGAGCAGCTACAGAGTGAAAGTCAGGCTACTTGTACTCAGCTCATGGATGCACCAAAGTCCTTGTGCTGGGCCTCTCGTGGTCCATGAAAGATCCCTGTAAAGAGAGTGACATCCCAGAAGCAACAAGGAGCCCGTCGCTGCTGTTCTCCGTGGCGTGTTTTTGTAGCTGTCTTGCAGCTGACAAACTCGGAAAATTACGGGCGCTTTAAAACTGAGAGTTAATTGTCCATGATTCCAGCCCTGGGGAGCTTGCCGTTCCTGGAGATTACCCACAGAGCCTGCCTGAGCACTGTGGAGGGCAGCACTCCCATCCACGTGGGAAGGGTGGCCTGCTGGCACTCACAGTGTGCAAGGCTTGGGAATGTGTTCTGCTGCAAAACTGGAGGTTCCTGCACATCAGTACCGAGAGTTTGTGGCCACCTTTTTGACTCTGTTACGGTACAAATGATGACTCAAAGAGAAGCATTCAGGTCTAATCTGTGTGAGTTGTTGTAATAAGCTTTGCAATTAGAGCACAGACTCTTCCATCTAATTCACTTAATTTACGCTGGGAAATGAGATACTGTTCAACTAATCCAATGCTATTTTGCTCTTTATTAGAGAATGAAAGCATCCTCTGAGGCTCTGGTGGGATTCAGGCTAAGCTTCTGAGACACAAATAGTGTGAAATGCTAATGAATTAGCACGCTGCTGTAATTCCCACTTGGGATCTGGTGCCCCTTCTCCTTTAGCCTCTCACACCATTGGAAGGGTTGGCAGGAGGCCCTGGGCCTGTACCAGCTCTTTGTGCACGCAGGGTGACTCTGCAAATGTTTGTGTGATAAGATGACACTGACACAAACGAACCTTCTGCAGCCAGGATTTGTTCCAGCTGCCTTGCCTGGTGACTGCAGTGCTTTCAGGAAAGGGTTAAGATGTTTCCTCCTGCTTTGCAGTAACTCCTGTGAGCGTGGCTGTGTTCTCTTTAATCCTAGACAGCTCTGGTTTAGAACATGTTTGAGTCACCAAGGGGCATCTCCTCTGCTCCTTGAGGGAAAATACACAGAGAATGTTTTCTGTTTTCATGAGGCTGTTGGATAAGGTTCTCCCTTCATTTCTGTGTACTACACCTGTGCTGTTGGGAGATGCTAAGGGAATAGTCTGTAGTCTTCGAATTTGGGGTTTGGGGGGGATGATAGAAGACAAGCATCCTGCCAAATATTTGGTCTCTTGGCTTTCTTTGGTGTTACTGATTGCTGTCCCCTGGGTTCTGCTCATCTCTTGTTTTCCCTGCTGTTGTGCTGATTTTTTGACCACTTTGCTCAATTCTTTCACATTTTCTGGCTCACTTTAGCTTTCTCCCTTGCTTTTTGTACGTGAAATGTTTGGCGAGTTCCCTGTAGACAGAAGCAGCAGCTCTTGAGGGAAAAGCAAAAGGACAAAAGCACCTCATACGCTGTGGCAAATGAGTATTTAATATCACAGAGTACTAAAGTCACTTATTACTGTGTTAGTGAATTCTGTGTTGGGAAGAAGCATCAGATGGAGAGCAGTGACATGGAGTTTGTCACATGATCCACAGAACAGGGCTCCATCCCACAGTGCAGGAATGCTCCCAGAGGAGAAGAGGTGTGCGGGTGATGTTTGCCTGCTGGGAATGCTCTGCCCATAATGGGCTGCAAAACCCAACAGTAAATGCTTTGCACCTCTGAAATTTATAAACCTGTGAAACCTTTTCCCCTTGATCTACAGGCTGCAGAAATCCTAAATTTTCCTCTTCTCTCACTCTTCTGGGTTTTGGCTTTAATTAAATGCTCAGAATTGTTGATTTCGGAATTGTTGATTTCAGAATTGGTTCTGGGCACTTTCCTGGGGCTCAGACAGACCATATAATTTGCTGGTGCAGTTTACCTGTCCAGGTGAATTAATGAATGATCTCTTGCTGCTGCTGACACACTCTTACAACACTTACACGTGCCACTGCTGTCAGCCTGTTACAGTGCTGAGAGACAGATCTGGATGTCCCTCTTAGACAAAAACTATTAGTGTCGTGTCAGCACAGTGAAATCTTCTCATGCTAAATGTTGCAAAATCCAGGTGCCATTTTTCTTGTGTGTAATAAATGGAACTGGAAATTTGGACCATCACTAGAAAACAAAATTTACCTGCTGCATTTAGGACAGTGGTAGGAAGTGTGAAAATAAGCAATGCCAGTATAAATATTGGCATTCAGAGCCCTGAAGACTCATTGCTGTGGTGTAAAACTAGAAAAGGTGCCCATGGATGCTGCTCAGATAGTCTGGCAATTGCGTCGAAAACTATAGAGGTATTTTTTGTTCTGTGTTTTCTGCTTAAAAGAGTTTTGAGAAGCTTAAAATTTGGTTTCCTTGCCTTTCAGTCCCATCCTCATCTGTTTGGCAAGCACAGCCCACAGCTGCTTGTTTAGGACATGATGAGAAAAGCTTTTACAGTTCCCATTAGTAGGGGCACGAGCAGGATCAAGTTGGAAAACACAGATCCTGCTTGTCAGGGAAAGGTCTTTGGGTAGCAGGTCCCATCTTCACCTTTTCAACCCCCAAAGAATAAGAACCAGAGTGTCTCTTCTGATCTTATTTTAGAACCTGTGCTCTGTTGAATGCACGTGAGAAAACAAAACCCAGAACTGATGCACTTGGTGATACACCAGAGTTCTGTGGCACTGGGGGTTCTTTTTGTCTAAAACCAGCCACAGCCCATCCCATGCAAATGAGAGTTTGTGGTCACTTTGTCTGTACAGTTTATCAGATGGTTTTGTTATGAATAAGGGAGAAATTAAAAAAAGCATATAAAATTCATAGTTTCAGAGGCGTATCCAGCTGGTTTAAGATTGCATTTTCTATAATGTCTTTCTTTATGGATTATTTCACAGGAGAAAGTGGTAACAGTTGTTGAGGATTTTTCCCTAGTTTTTTCAGTCTTCCCAGTTGCATCTTAAGGATTCACGGAGCCAGTTTTTCTTCCATCATGTAAAAATTGCTTAGAATTGCCTTGCTTAGAAAGCCAAACAGAGAATATTCCAGCAGGAGAGTAGAAACACTCAGAAATATTTGCCAAAAAGAAAAATGCCTTTGTTTTCCACAATAGGTGGAAAGTAGAGTGTTAATGGTACTAAGAGTGTAAGAGTTGAGGAAGTGTTTGGATGATGCTCTTTGTCATTGTAGAATCCCAGAATGGTTTGGGTTTGGAAGAGATCTGAGCTCATCCCATCCCACCCCCTGCCATGGGCAGGGACACCTTCCACTGTCCCAGGCTGCTCCAAGCCCCGTCCAGCCTGGCCTTGGACACTGCCAGGGATCCAGGGGCAGCCACAGCTGCTCTGGGCACCCTGTGCCAGGGCCTCTCCACCCTCACAGGGAGGAATTTCTGATATCCAGTGCCTCAACCTCTGTCAGTTTAAAGCCATCACCCCTTTTCCTGTCACTATGTACGGTTGAGTTTTAGGTGGTCCTGCAAGGAACAGTGAGTGGGACTTGATCCTTGTGGGCCTGGAGATACTCTGTGGTTCTGTTTGGTCTATTCTGCTCCTTCACGTTAATTTTGTTTTCTCACACTCTTTGCATTATTAAAATTCATGTCATTTTCAAGCTCTGTTCAGCCTTCTGAGCTGTAGATGGGAGCTGTATTTTCTTTTCTAACAGGAGGAGAAAGGCAGACCCCCAATTCCCTTTGTGTCTGCACAACTGGACCTGCTTTTAGATTCAATGAAATCCGCCCGTGGTCAATAACTTCCTTTTTTTTTGAGCCTTTACTACGTATGTCTTTTTTTTTTTTTTCTTTTT
>VZTI01003647.1:640354-781178 GCA_013397865.1 Struthidea cinerea | reverse complement strand
TTTTTTTTTCCCCTTTCTTTCTTCAGTTTCCAAAGAAAGGCAGAATAGGGGCAAAGTTGTTTTTAGCCCTGGTGGGTGGAAAAAAGGGAAAAGTTTGCATTTGAGGTCATCATCATGCAGGAACATCTAGTGGGGCAAACTCACATGAAAAACAAGGCCAAAGAGTAGTATTTAAATGACTATTAATAAAGGGACAGAGAAAAGACTTTCTTTATGATCAATACTTATTCCTGATTAAAATACTGCCTGGAAAAGCTGCCTTGAACATTAGGTCCCATTAGCTTCATTAGAACATTGGCTGATCTTCATTAGCTGTTGAGACTAAAGAAAAGGAGCCCCAGGGGCACCTTATCCCTCCCTAAATCTCCCTGAAAAGAGATTGTGGCCGGGTGGGGATCAGGCTCTGCTCCCAGGGAACAAGTGGCAGAAGGAGAGGAAAGGGCCTTAGGGGAGGTTTAAATTGGATATTAGGAAAAAAAAAACCCCTTCCTGAAAGGGTTGTCAAGCACTGGAACGTGCCCAGGGCAGCCATCCACCCCTGGAAGTGTTCCCAAGGTGCGTGGATGTGGACATGGTTTAGTGGTGAACGTGGTGGTGTTGGGTTAATGGTTGGACTGTGATCTCAGAGGGCTTTTCCAGCCTTCCTGACTTTATAATTCTCTGCCTTTTTGGGTGATGACAACAGGTGACTTGTAAAATGGGGACGGTTTTATGACCTTGTGGCTTGGAAGGAGAATTGTTTGGTAAGGAACGGGAGGGGAGGAAAAGTCCTGAGAAACCCCATCATGTTCCCCCAGAAAACTCATGGCACTGGTTCCTCATGGAGCAGCCTTGTGATGACAGGAGGTTGTCCTCGTATGAAAAATTCCCGTGGCTCACACGCAGCCTCTCCCTTCGGATAAGCTGCTGGAGCCTGCTGTAATCAGCACAGGGTGATTTAGCTCCTGCAAAAAGGAGCAGTTGTCAAGATCAATACTCAATTTTTGGTGTAGGCCTAAGGAAATGAAAGTTAGTCTTGAATGATGGGGCTGAATTCAATATTCCTTTTAAAAATAGTCAGGATAAAGTGGCTGATACAAATGCAAATGATCTGAACATTCCAAGTTCGATGTGGTGTTACCAAGTAGCTGGAAAACTTTTTCCTGTGGATGTTGTTAACAGGTACTTTGTTGCCATGATATCTAGTGAAGTTTACTAGTAGTAAGCAGCTTTTGCCATTTTTTGTTGGTTTAAGAGAAGAGCTCCAAATTGATCGAAATATTTCTGTCTTTTGCTCTGTTACAGGTGTTAGAAAGGGAGGTATTTGCACACTGTTATGAACTGTATGAACTGAACAACCACAAGTATGTGCACTGAGTTAGTATGAGTTCAAAACTACTTCTTTCTGGTTTAATTTTAAGGTGATACCTCCCATTAAATAGGAAACTTTCACACGTTAAGGTTGAAAAATAAGATTCAAGGTTGCTACGCTACTGCCTTCTTTTTTTTATCAAGCTTATCATAAAAAAAAAACTAAAACTCAGATATATGATTCAAAGCACCACACAAAAGGCATATCAAGTGATTTGAAAGAGTGTTCTGTACAACTGAGTTTTTGGTATTACTGAAATCACTGATTCACAGACTAATTTAACGTGGAGCTACTCTAAGCCTTGTGCTGAAAGACGCGTTCATTTCCCGTTAATATTAAATTTTAACTCTTGGCTGCAGTCTCCTGTAACTTTAAATAGAGATGATGGCGGGAATAGAGGCTTTTTTAGCAAGGAAAACTTTATCATAGAATTCTAGAATATCCTGAGCTGGAAAGGACCCACAAGGATCATCCAGCCCAGCTCCTGGCCCTGCATAGACACCCCAACAACCCCACCCTGGGCATCCCTGGCAGCGCTGTCCAAATGCTGCTGGAGCTCTGGCAGCCTCGGGAACAGCTCAGTCTCGGGTCTGACTTTGGGTCTGTGGATCCCCCAAAGCCTGTGAGACCGGTGCCCATTCCAGGAACATTCCTTACCTTGATGATTGAAGCTCTGTTTTCATTCCACCTCCAATAGCCTTTGGCATGTGAGCCAGAGGGATTAGAGTTACAGAAATACAATATTCCTTCATTTTGATCCTTGATTGCCAGTTTGTGCTTGGAAACAGCCTGGTAGCGTTGCTGAAAGACAGAGGCTTCATCCTAACGGATTAAGTCCCTTTGCGTGCAAGATGATGATTTTTCCCTGCAAAATTGATTAAACAGATAAATAGATCTTGATTTCTGCTTTTTTGTTTCCCCCTCCTCACTTATTTTTTGTCGGAGTAGGAAGACAACATCTACCCTTTAATTAACAAGTGAAAAGCATGGGAAAAAAAGAAAAGGTGATGTATTTCTTGATGATAAATGTCTTTCTGGTTTCTCTTCAAGTCACAGCTGGTTTCACGCACAGGGGTGTCCCAGGCAAAAGGTGTCCCTTTGAGGAACCATCAGGATCAAGTTATGGATGTGTTGGCTGTAGAAAACCCCTTTCAAAGAATAGAGGATAGATTGGATCTGTGAATTATTTACTAGAAAAGAATTGAAAGAAGCAGCAGCTCTGTAATCTGAGACATAACAACAGTGACAATCTGTATGGGACAGAAAGAATCTGGGAGGAGATTAAATGATAAAGGGGAGCAGAATGTTTTGGTGCATTTTGAGTGACTGAGGGAATACAGGACTCCTGAAAAGCCAAATGGTTGGAGCTGACAGGATCCTTGGTCTGGTGCGAGGCTGCGATCCATCCAAAGTTCAGGCACTAAATTCCATGTGTGGGAAAGCAGCAACATGCAGAGGCGAGGCTGGGATTTACTGCTGGAGCACATCAGTGTGCTGTAAATCTGATATTTGTTTCCAGCACTGACCAATCCCTGAACATTCCCGAGTCTCACAAAGCACGTCCCCTACTGCCTTTAACCACGGGACATATGGTGAGGCATTTTCTTTATCCTGATCCTTGCAGAAGATCAGCTTTTTGTCCTGAGGCCTGGGGATTGATTGCCCTTATCTTAGTCTGCATAAATACAGTTCTGAATATAAAGCCAGCCATAATAGTGCTTTGGTCTGGATTTTTTTTTTTCCAGAGGGATTTTGCTCATGATGGATTTAAATTCTAGGGATTTACTTTTTTATCTGCAAAGGCAGTTTGTTATCCAGAAATGTTTTATTTTTATTTTTATTTATTAGGAGGAAGTCTAGTTATTAATTTCCACACCACACTCTTTCTGCCTGGTGCTGTTGCTGTTGTTTAATTTAATACTTTTCCCGAATGTGCTTTGAATTTAGCATTATTTTTGGAGTGGGCAGGCTGGTCAAGAAGATGACAGCTTCCATAAAGGCATAAGGCTCTTATGCCAAGAGCTGTTCTCACTAATGGTGGGATTTCACAACTTCTCCCAAAAGAAGTGAACCTTCCCAGCTTTTGCTTTCACACCAGCTGAATTTAGGACACTGTTCTTTTTGATGTTTCTTGTCTCCTGAGTTCTGTCCAGGCTTCCTCCCAACAGCTATTCTTAATCTGGAGAGGCAGAAATAGAAAAGGAGAGAGGAGAAAACAAAACAAAAAAGCCTAAAACAAAACCAACAAAACCCCATTCTGTTTTGTTGGACTCAGAAAAATCCTCGAGCACTGCTTGACTTTGTGGTGTTATGGATGTGAGGCAGCTGAACATCTGCTGTGTGCACACTGCTCTTCTAAGGGAAAAGTGGGTTTGAATCAAATTTGGAGGGAATACAAACCAGCTGGATTTTTGCTGCAGTTTTTCAAGGATGTATTTCTACAGCTTGAGGTGCTTGAGCGTGTCCAGAGAAGGGAATGGAGCTGGGAAGCGGCTGGAGAATTCCTGAGGGAGCTGGGAAAGGGGCTCAGGCTGGAGCAAAGGAGGCTCAGGGGGGACCTTGTGGCTCTGCACAACTCCCTGACAGGAGGGGGCAGCCGGGGGGGTCGGGCCCTGCTCCCAGGGAACAGGGACAGGAGGAGAGGGAACGGCCTCAGGCTGGGCTGGGGGAGGCTCAGGGTGGACATCAGCAGGAATTTCTTCACAGAAAGGATGGTTAAACATTGGAAGTGGCTGACCAAGGAGTGGTGGAGCCCCCATCCCTGAAGGTGTCCAAGGAACAGCCGGATGTGGCACTCAGTGCTCTGGGCTGGGTGACAAGGTGGGGATCGGGCACAGGTTGGACTTGATGAACTTTGGAGGTCTTTTCTGACCTCAGTAATGCTGTGATTCTGTCTGAAATACGCTGGGCACACATGGAGGCTCTGTACGAGGTCACTGACAGGACAGGCCCACGTGAATGATTCCAGCTATTCAGGACTGGAGCCTGGACACCAGTGGTGCCCAGAGAAACCAAACCAAAATTGCCTCAGCTGCTTGTTACCAAGCCAGCCTGGGTTAATCAGGGAACTGGGTGCTTTGTGCACAAAACGATGTTGTTTGAGTTTTCTTGTGTGCTTTGGGATAATTGTGTTTCCTCTTTTCAGCTCACTTAACAAAACTGTACAGGGAGGGAAGCACCATAAGCAGATATTTGATGTGTTAATAACTTCTTCCCTACTTGCTTGTGCAGCTTCATTTCAGCATTCTCAATTTAAGGGTTTCTCTAGTGTGGTCCTAAAAATGTGACTGTATCCTTAGCTCGTGCAAACCTGGCACTGCTTTGCCCAAGTCAGCATTTTACACCCTTTGAAAATCTGCCCCACCATTTGCAAAAACAGGCCAAGCATTTTCCCGCAATTGTCACTCAGTCCCCTGCTAAAAGCAATTTTATTTAAATTGCATGGTGTCTTTTAGTCTTCAGTTAAGAGGCATCTTTCATAAAATCTCCTCCCTTATTACCATGTTATTACTGCTTCTGTTGGTTTTCCGAGGGTGCGCTGAGATGATCGTTTCCAGCTGTGGCTTTATCCGAGCGTGAAAAGCCCAGCTTAGTGGGAGGAACCTGGGGAAGGAGGATGCTGTGTGCGTGTTCCTGCAGTGCATGTGTTACCCATTGAACTGGGAGTGAGGAGGACCAGAGGGAGGTGCCTTTGCCTCCTCTGTGCCATAACTCATCCCGGCAATCAGTGACAGAGCCAGCCTTGCAGAGCACCCATTAAGGATTTGCATAGTCACAATCCCATCTTTGTCCTGGGACAAACGCTGCTTCCTGCTTGTGTTTCTCTTGTTGCTTTCCCGAAGGCAGCTGAAACATAAATGACTTTCGTTTTCAAACGTGTTTTTGATACGCACAGGTCTGCACTGAAACGCACTCGAATAACAAGAGATGCTGAGAGTTTGTGCGCTGAGAGTGGCCAATTTTAAACGTTTCAAAGAACAAAATGCACATTAATTGGCTTTCATGGATGCTTTAACATAGAGCACAAAAGCCAGGCAGAGGCAAAATGGAAGAGAGCACTACATTTTCACCACGCTAAGGCTTTTAACCCTGAGGCATTTGCAAGACATTTAGGAACAGTTTTCTTCCTTACATGTTTAGCTGGTTTACATTTTGTCATAAATATTTTACCCTTTTATTTTTCCCCAGTGGACTCTGAAATGTTGAGATGAACACGACTTCTTGTTTAACACTTGGCAACTCAGCCAGATGAGCAGGGGTTTTGCACAGCTGGGGGACAAAAAAAAAAAGGCACGTTGATGTCTTACATCGTGTTGCAGAACCAGCAGATGGAGCATGAGAGTGCAAAACCTGGTTTGCAGTGGCGTGTCTGTCTGTCTGCACAAGCACGTTGCATTTTTATATTGTTTGAGCTTGAAAGTGGACTTTTAAAAGTGATTTTTAGCTACCTATTCTGTCCGTGGGCATTTCTGCAACCTGTTAAAGGCTGCACCTGAACAGGACAAACCCAGAGCACAGCTCTTGTTCCCCTCTGGGGAGTTCTGGGATCCCTTTGCACTTCCCATTGCACAGGTGGAGAAGCAAAGACCCCCGACCTCCCCAGGCTCTGGATTTGTGATCCAGCTGATTGCTGTGGCTGTGGGACTGGGTTGGGGTTTATACACTCAGCCACCCTTTTAATTATTTGTTGCTCAACTGAGCTCAGTGAGGAAAAGGAAATGCTTTCAACTCCTTTTAACTTATTTTTGGTTTTTAGTTTCATAAGCGAAAAGCTTAAAAGCTTTGGGCTTTTATTTGTTTATTTTTTTTAAATTTGGCTGGTTTTTTTTGAAAATGTGAAGCAGTGGAATATTTTATGGCTTCAGAAATAATACTGCAGTACAGACCATAGCTGTGACTGCATCAAAGTACTCCAATATTGCTGGGGAGACTCAGAGGCCCGAGCATCCAAATCAGCCTGACAGTTGTTATTACAGTGTCTTTTGCTCAGGATCCACAAATCCTCATTTCAGCTGCCAATAATCCTTCAAATTGTTAAACTCAAATCTTGGTGCAGAGACCATCGGAAGGGGGTTTAAAGCGAGACCACAACTCACAAGATAACAGAATCTGAAAGCCTGAACACCAGCATTTCCTCCCTGTGGCACTTGGAGATATTTTCTAGTGTTCACCAGAGAAGAAAGACAAAAAAAAAAAACAGGAGGGAAATATCTTACAAATAGATCCAAACCAGCAGAAATTGATTTGTCCGTTAATGAAGTTTGACGAAAATCTTTGGTGAGCCTGGAAGATTAGATTATATATCAAGGAACTCCACCACTTGGAAAATAAAGCCTTCAAGTGATAACTTTATTTCATAACATTTTTAAGAAGAAGATAAACTTGGCATGAAGTTGGCTGTTGTAACAGGGGAGGGGTGGGATGCTGAATTTAAGACAAGGAGCACTGCACCAAGGGCAATGTTGTGTATGATCTACTATATTTGTATAAAACCAGTTCTTCACAGTTGGTTTTCTCCCCTTCAGATGGATTATTTTTTAACCTATTACAGGAATAAATATTTCCACCTGCTGTTCTGTAGGTCCCTTTGCTATAGTGTTTATGTTTACATTCACAACACATTCGTCTGTAAAAAGATCCACACGATTCTTTTTCCTGGACAGAAAGAATCCCATTTCACTAAAGAAACTGTGCCTGAAAGGAAGTGTAGAGCTGTGATGGTTTTTTATTTCATATGGAATTAAAACTGTCTTATGGCAGCTCAGACAAAGCAGTTGCTGCTCTAAGATTGCCCAGATGTCTTTTGAGTTGTTGTCTGATAGGAGCAACAGATTAAAATCCAGGTGTGAAGTGTTGAAATTTCATTCCATAATTTGCTCTGTGGTGATGGAAGGGGTTTCAGGTGATAAGAGTTAAGTTTCTTGTAAACACTGATTCCCATCACATCTCAGCATGTACATTATCTGCTCCTTCAAAATCAGACAAGGCACTCATACAAGTTTCAGTTATAAAACTTCCCTTTCCATTGTCAAAACTCAGCTTTTCTCTCTGTGGTTTTTGTCCTCTCTTCTAAAGAAATCAGGAACGACAGAGTTAAAAGATGAACTTTGCAGCACCTGACATAAAATCTGCAGAGTGAAAATGAATTTTGTATCTACTTTTGTTGTTCCCATTTCTGCTCTGAAGCTGTTTTCAATAGTTGTTGCTTCCAGTTAACGTTGTGTATGTGAACTCCAGATAGGCACCTTCTGCCAGCCTTCTCCTGTCTAGCAGAGGCAGTCAGAGCTTTCCCCTGATCCAGCTGGCACAGCAGAGCAAATATTTACTTATTTTCATACGCAAGCAAATAGCTCAGTGTAAAAGAGTTGGAAGCAGGCTCTGTGCAAACAGGTGCTTCATATGATATTCGTGTGTTATGCTGCAACCCATCAGGCATTTATATAGAATTTTCCACTGGCACCCATGGGATTGAGGCTCCCGGGTTGGTGTCAGCGCTCCTGGGGTTTCAGACTTGGTTAATTAATTTATATGAGCGGTAGTTTGTCTGTCCCTTTCTGTCCCTGCCTGTCCCAGTGTAAAAGATGCTCTTGCTTATAAAAAGAAATAATCTCCAAACCTGACCGTGGTGGCTAGAAGTGACATTACCTTGTTAAAGTCCTCCTTAGGCTGTAGGAATGTACCTGTGTGCTGAAGGCACAATCATTAGCTGCTTGTTATTCTGGCCTTTCTGTCACAGGGGTGTCCCTTGGCAGTGAAACACTGAAGGTGTTCTAAAAACAAGTGCTGGTTATCGAGAGAGGGGAAGGCAGGGCATTGTCTGTGCTCCAGGTGTGTTAAGCAAAGGTAACATCATTAAAGGTACAATGTCAGAACATGAAAAAAAAGAAGTGGTGGGATATTTTTATTCTATAGCAATAACTCTCAAATTCTTTTCAAGCAGTGCTGTTTGGTGGGGTGTGTGTTTTCTGTTCTAAATTGCTTTAGAGCTGTTGTTTTTCTTGTTCAGGGAAGGAGGTCTGGTTTTTGTGGGGGTTCTTTTTCCGATTAGAGCAATTTGGGCTAAAATATTTGCAGTGCAAATAATTTTGAGCAATGAAGAAATGTGTTTATTTGTTAGTTCTTAAACCACAATATTCCAGTAGCAATCAGGTCCTGTGGTCACCTCCTCTTATTTGCAGCACAGGGCTCTGAAATACCCACTCTTTGTCGTATTTATCACAGAATGGTTTGGGTTGGAAGGGACCTTAAAGCTCATCTCATTCCACCCCCTGCCATGGGCAGGGACACCTTCCACTATCCCAGGCTGCTCCAAGCCCCATCCAGCCTGGCCTTGGACGCTCCCAGGGATGGGGCAGCCACCAAAAAGACCCAAAAATTCCAGTGTAAATTCCAGTGTGAATTCCAGTCTGAGAACATTGTCCAAACACTTGGAAAAAGGACCTCGCAAATAATTCAGAGTTTCTTTGTAGAAGGTGTTCCCGCCCATGGCAGGGGGTTGGAATGAGATGAATGTTAAGGTCCCTTCCAACCTCAGCCATGCTGGGGTCCTGTGACTCAGCTCTATAACCTTTGGTCCCTGTGAAACAGCTTTTCCTCCCTCAGGGGTGTATTTCCCTCACGGCAGCACCCATCCCCTGTTTACCATCCCCCCTGGCACAATCGTTTTTCTCCATTCAACCCTTTCCAACTGGATTGCTCAGATCTTTTCAGCTGCCAGCAAATCTTAGCAGTTCCTCCCCTAACCCAGACGTTCCTACCCAGACAGATGCGTTTGTGTGACCGTGTATTCCCCACTACAGGTAAGTAACTCTAAAAAGAGGTTATCCTCCAGAGGTTAGGTGAGAAAAGCAGGATGGGATTAAATTGCTGCCTGAGTTACAGGCTTACAAACATCATGCAGAAATCCCTTGTGTTCAGCACAGGAGGACAAACCCGTGCACAGTGTGCAGAGATTTGCACAGGAGTCACGGAATGGCATTGCCTCTGATCATGTACTTGAATGTGTTGACAGCTAGAAATGCTTTTAAACTCAAACGCCTTTAAGACTTTGTGAAACAAATCCTACCTCGGGTTGTCCCCAGGGTTAAGGACCAGGGTACTAATGGTATATCACCTTCAGCATTTCCTTCAAATTTGTCTTCCTTAAAGGAGCTGGGCTGCAGTAGCAAATTGTAGCCTGCAGCACTCCATCTGTTCCCTCCTGAGAGCACGAGGACACCAGGAGATGCTCTGGGCCCCTTCACACCACTGCAGGTTTCCTTCTTGTGTATTCAGGGCCAGAAACAACAGTGATGTGGCCACATTCTGGGCAGCAAAGCTGAGTGATCCCCAGACTGTGTTGACAGGTCTATCCTTAAAAATCCTTCCTGCTTTGCTTTTGTGATTTTTATGAGAGTCACAGTGCTGTTGGTCCAAAGAACTCAAAAATCCTGAGTCAGAAGCCAACCCTCTCTTGCCCCACTCTGTATTCATGGACTCTCATGAAATGTGGTCTGGAGTTTTTCATGTTTTTAAACCTTCCTTTTGCTTTTCCTTTCATGAGTAAGTGTCAGGCACAAATCACTCGTTCATTCTCCGTGCAAAACCGCAGGCATTGACCCCCTGCTTCCAGGCTGCTGTCTGTGTTCTCCTGTCTGCTGTATCGCTCCTCCTCAGCATGGAAAACCTTTCTGGAGTGGCAAAGCTGGCAGCTTTCCCTGTGATACCCTGGCACGGGAAAATGGGAGTTTATTTTAGTTGTGCGGTGCCTCCGTGTCTCCTTCGGGCATCAGGGTGGGGGCAGGTTGCTAAAACAACTCTGTGGGATCTGTTCCCTGTTCGCCCTCATGTCGAGCTCCAGGAGAGTCAACAAGAGAGTGGAATGTGGAGCCAGAGCTTTGAGCTTGGCTGAGAACCTGTCTGGAAGTGCTTTCTCCAGCCTCAAAAAGCTGCTGAGAAAGAAGCTGCCCTCACTGCCTACATTTACTCTCTTTGCTGTGCTGCAGGGGAGATGGAAGAAGCTCTGTTGCCTCATCCAGAGATCCCCGTGGAGCACCAGGAACGCCTTTGCTGCCGCAGGAAATACGCAGCACTGTGGCTTCTTCTGATCCCACTTAGCTCAAACAATTCCTTGGAGCTTTCTGGGTTTCTTTCAGAGGTACCCACCAAATTATACAGTTCACTATAATTTTAGCTTTGCTTACACTGAAATACCACTCTAGACTATCTAGGGAGCCCTGCTCTGTGTTGTCTGCTGGAAGAGAAGCGTGGGAGCCTCAGGATCTGTGCCAGTCTGTGTGATGTGCAGAGCTTAACATGTCCTACATGCGGAGGCATCCATGAGGGGAGGTTTGACAGGACTTTCAGCAAGCACTGCTTCTTGGCAGCCTTTACCTTGGATTGTACCAGGCTTTTTGTGTATGATGTTTTTTTGGGGTTTTTAATGTGCACAGTTCAATTTAGAAGGGAGCAGCAGTGGATGTTGGGAATGCTGTCAAGATCGCTGTGGATATAGCAAGTGCTGGGTTGAGCGCTGTTCAACTTCTGCATTATCATCTCTCACTTCTGTTTGCTTTATTTTCCTTAAATTTTATTATCTCTCATCTGGTGAAAAAGAAGCGTTTGAATTTCAGAGCTGAGCTGATGCTCCGTCCTGTGGGAATAAGAGCTCGGCTTCTCCCTCAAAGCACAGGCTCAGATCTCTGTTTCCTTCAAGTGCTGTCCCAGATTTCAGCTGTCGAGTGCCTCTTTGCTTTGGACTGGTGTGTGAAGGGGGTTGTGAATCCTGCTGCCTTCAGATTCTAGGAATTGTCCTAGGAGGATGAGGCACTGTAGAATAGGATTTTTTTCATCCTATAAATTGTGTTGTCTGGGTAAAACTTTTGGGTTATAATTAATGTTTTTAGAAACTTGCATGGTGTGTTAGACAAGCCATTTTCAAATAATAACTCAGCCATTATATCATTCCTTAGACACAGTTTCTTAACTGGGGGGAAAATCGCCTGAAGTTGTATATTTGAAAAGGTTTTTTGTAGGGAGAGAGAAGTAACCTCTGAGTAGAATGCGCGTCCGTTCTGTAACTAAGTCAGGTCACTTGCTTAGAAGCAGCTTTGGGGAAGGTTTCATTATTTTATCCCATCTAATGTATTTTCAATGTAAGCTGGAGACATTTTCTCTCTAGTACCTTGGAGAAGAGAAACTGGTGCTTGTTCTGTTTGTGTGTCTGTACTTATCTTCCTGAAGAGTTTGCCACAGCACCAACTGTGTTTGTGTTGCAGGAACCTGACCTGTATCACGGCTCATAGGCCCTGATCCCATACTAATAAATTGATATGAGCACAAATGGGGAGAAGAAGTCGTTGGGAGAGGCCCTGTGGAGAAGCACTTGGGGATTCTCATGGGTGGAAAGCTGGACATTCTTATACGGACAGAGAGCGACAGGACAAAAAGGAGTGGTTTTAAACTGAAAGTGGGCAGGTTTAGATGCTAGGAAGAAATTCTTCCAAGGCCAGGTTGGGCAGGGATTGGAGCAGCCTGCGATAGTGGAAGGTGTCCCTGTCCATGGCAGGGTAAGGTGCCTTCCAACCCAAACCATTTTGTGATTCTGTGGTTCTAAACACACAAAGTGGCATTTTAAGATCATTGTTTTGTCATTGCATTAAAATCTGGAGGAGAGGATCCAAGCCCCAGGTATTGCAGTTCACTTCAGTTGCATTTCTAACCCCTGCTTCCTCAGAGAATCACTGTCAAATTCATATAGGCGGTGTGTAAATATTTATTTATTTATACACTGAAATTGCCATCTAAAGCTGAAAAAGAAGTGTGAAGATGGTTACTGTGTTCAGTGTGGCTGAGGCTGAAGTAGCAGATGAAAGAGGAGGAATCACCTAATTATTGCCTAATTCTGCGCACTGGTGTTCAAGTGTGAAGTGCTACTGATGTAATTAAAGTGCAGAAGAAGCAGTGCAACCTTCCTACTGTCAAAATGTTCAGCTTAACATACAGTGTGGAAAATAACTTAACTTTGTTGCGCTTTCAGTGTTAATCAGTGCTGAGGAGCTATTTTCTTGCTAATACCATCTGCAAGTCTCCATCAATACTGTGGCAAGTGTTGATTGTGTGTTACAATACTTCATTTTTAATTAGACTGCATAGGAGATAGTTTAAGGGTTGATGGGGGAAGATATTGTAGCAGTAAATATTATGGCACATTTGGAAACGGAGAGGGGAAGAAGAACATGTTGGCTCTGGTGTTGACATAAGTGATGCTCTGCACTCTGGGACACACTTGTCACTGCTGGGGACTGCAGGCACTCGGTGATATACTGCATTTCAGTTCAGCAAATCTTCCTTAGGGGGCTGGTTTGTCACTGTAACACCCTGGTGAGGAGGTGCAGCAGCCATGGCTGTGTTAATCAGCAATTGCTGGGTCACCCTGGCAGGTGAGGGTGGGCCCTGGCAGGTGAGGGAGGGCCCTGGCAGGTGAGGGAGGGCCCTGGCAGGTGGCTGTGTGGATCACAAAGCAGAGCAGACCCAGCTGGAGCTGATCCAGAACCAGGGCACCTCAGGGGGGTCAGCATTCAGTCTCAATGTTCTCCATCTGAGGAGGTTCCTTCCAGATGGATTCGGTGACATGAGCAGCTGGACAGGCAGGAGGGGACAGGGGAGTGTCTCTGCAAAAACAAAGATGCTCTCAAGTGGCTGTCCCAATCTTCCAGTCCCAGAATCAGGCAGTGATGCTTTTATTGCCATTTTGCTTCTATTTATTGATCAGGCTTTTCTGGCCCAGAGGCTGCTCGGAGAATCTTTAGCCCTTTGCATTGTTTCATTGAACTCAGAGTTCTTTTTCTGGCTCTTTGGCTGTAACTCGCTGCAGGGTCAGCACCTTGCGCTGTTTATTCACGCTAAATACTGAATAGACACCAAAGCCTAATTAGAAAACAGAGCAGCTTCCTCCCTATCCCTGCACAGGATAGGGAAAGTCGTTTCAGGGAAGTTAAGTAACCTGGCCTAGCTTCTAAAAATAGAGACATAAATAAAACCTGTGGCAAATGTGGATTTCAGTGTGACTCCTGGGCCAAGCAGTAACTATCACATTTCTAATGCAGTGCAGGTTCTCACACAGATTCTCAGTGACTGGTTCTGCCATCCCAAGATGAGACAAAATGAGGTTTCGTCTTGTGTAGTAGGTGGCAGTTTGAAGCATTAACTGCTGTGGAAGAAGATTTGAAAGGCAATTTCCCATCTCAATTTTCTCTTCAGTCATTAAAATTCATCTTCAGTTCTTGAAACATCCAAATTTCTGTTCTGCCTAGGTATCTGGGTTGGAGATCTTACTGCACTGAATATCCCATAAATTTATGGCAGACTGTTCGACACCATTTTACAAGCCATCCATGCTTCTCCAGATTTATCTTTAGAAGATTAATTTTTCCCTCCCCACAAAATTGATGCTAATCTTGCTATGAACTGAGTTTAAAACTACTTAAACCTGAAGTTACTTCTTTGCTCTTTACTTATGAGAGTTTAGCTCTGCTCAGCTCCTTTCTTGTCACTGGTCTACAGGTTGTTCTCATTCTGTGGTTCTTTTATGTGTTCTTCTGTGGCACTGATCACTCTGGCATTGCTCAAGTGAGTGGTGTGAGGAGCTGAGTGTGCTGTTTACTCCTCTGTGCATTAAAAGCACCTTCTTGGGAAGTGAGGGGACTCAAAGTTTGTCCTAGAAGTGCAGAAGAGGATAAAAAAATAATTTAATAACTGTGCCACCTTATTTGAATTTAAAATTGCTCTCTTTTTAATTCATAAAAAGAGAGTTGTCAGGCTTTGGGTGACAGAGGGTGATGAATTTGTGTGGGAGTGTGGACTTCCTGTGCTTCCTTTCTTTAGGAAGCTTGTGGAAGGGGAATAACCTTTTGTCATGCTCATGTCACATTTTATTTTGGCTTAAGTCTGATGAGAGAAGAGAGAAATCTGGCTGTCAAGAACAGCCTGTCTCCTCCGTGTGTCTTTTTTGTTCCTCTGATCCTCAGCTTCTGCTGTTCCTTGGAGGACAGGAGAGGCAAAGCTCCAGCTAATCCAAGCAGAAGCATCTGTGGGGCTTTTCTTCTGGCCTCTGCTGCCAATTGTCCTGCTCCCATCCCTGACTTTTGACTGCGCAGTGTTTTACCCTCATCTCTCCTTAATGCTGGCTCCAGACCACACCTGATTTTACTAATTGTGTTTAACTCCACAACCAGGTTAATTGTGAGCGTGGTGCTGTGTTACATCACCTGGGAGGTGGGAGCTGTGTGTGGCTTTTTTGTCTAGGCCATAGCCCTCATAAGTGATAATTTCAAAGATTTAAGGTTAGTCACAACACTCTTGCCAAGGTGCTCTGATGGAATTACTGGGGAGGGAAACACGGGCACAGAGAGTGTTTATTTATATCCCAGCCATGACACTTTGCTCTCCTGGAAGACACACGAGGGGGTGAGGAGATTGATGTTGTTCTCTGACATTCTCTTGTGTTTAAAGGCAGACACTAAAGAAAAAGGTTAAATGAATGGTAAGAGCCTCGTCTTTTTTCCTTATTTTTTTTCTTTGATTGTGCCCATAATTGTGAGCTACTCATTAAGTAGCCGAAGGCCTTCTGAAAAGTCCTTTCATTTGAGAAAGATGCCAGGCAGAGCTGCTTGTGAAATAATTACAGAAAATGAGTGTTGATGCATGTTTTGACTCTGCTGCAGAAGTAATTCTGTCTTCTCTAGCTGAAGTAATTACATTTGTTTCTAAATAGAAGAGAAATGGCAATAGTAAAAAAAAAGCGTAGATCTCCCTTCTACATTTATGTAGTGGCAGATAGATGGGTAGCAAGAAACTAATTATGATATCAGTGCAGTCATTATTGTGTGTTATTTATTGGAGTGAGGTACCATTATTAAACACGTCGAGTCAGGGAAGATTTGTGGGATTTACAGGCTCCTTTGCCTGATGGTTGCTTTAGCACTGAGGAGTATAAACACTTTTACAGTGTGTTAAGGTAGTAATTAATTTAGGATAGATATTCTGCAAGGACTCACTGGCTATTAATGACTTCTTCTTTTCTTCAGAGAAAAAAGGTTTTCAGTTATTATAATCCAGAGCCCTCACATCAGGGAGGGCTGAGAGCTTGTATTTCTATGCATGGGAAGTTTGTTCTCAGTTCAGATGGCCAGGGGGGTAAAATTGTGCCAGCAGCTGGGATGGTGCCTTTGCTAGTTTTGGACGGGGATGGATCTGCTCTGGTTTATATGGATCAGGAAGCAGTCATGAGACAACACCACTGCTGTTATCCCAGGCAGCATGAACCTGAAAATCCTGACAGACAGTTCCCTTTTCACCCTCTGCCTTTTGTTTTAGGGAAATCAGCTCTTGTGCTATGGTGAAAAGGTGACCTTACCTGGAAAGTCAACTTTCACTGGGAATTTGGAGTAAACATTGGATACATTCTGGCCCAGTGTACTGAAGTGTTATTGGCCTCTATGTGAAAGCAGAATTAGGCATCTGGAATACACACTGTAAGTTTATGTGAGTTGTTTAGTGATAGACTGTTAATTACTGAGTGTATTGTTAAAGATAGAAGTTAAAGTGAAGGGAAATAAGTGGAACGATGCTTTGAGTTCTCGATGAGATGCCTGATTCTCTGTTTAGTATCGGTTAATCTACATATTTCCTGGAGAGGCTTCTTATCTCTCTGTCTTCCTAATTCTTTCAATCATCTGGCAAGATTAATTTGCATTTCCAGGACTTGATAATTAACAGATGTACCTTGATTTCAAACTGATAGAGGGGAAATCTGAGTTAAATATAGGAAAGAAATTGTTCCCTGTGAGGGTTGGGAGGCCCTGGCACAGGGTGCCCACAGAAGCTGCGGCTGCCCCTGGATCCCTGGCAGTGTCCAAGGCCAGGTTGGATGGGGCTTGGAGCAACCTGGGATAGTGGAAGGTGTCCCTGCCCAAGGATCCCCTCCAACCCAAACTGTTCCATGACTTCCCTTCAGTGCAGCACCACGGACTCAGTGGACATGTATTGGTCACAGGTTTTACCTGGCCTTTGCACTTCTGAGATCTGTGCTGATTGGGAATGTTCTAAATCACCCTGCTGGTCATGGAGCATGGAAAACCTGCCCATGTACAATCACTCCCAAGGTTCCAGGATTGATTCCATGAGTTTGGTTTTTCTGCTGCAAGCTGCCCTCTGTGTGGTGAATGGAGTAGCACAGGAGACAGCAAACCTCTCTGCTCCAAACGAGACCCATATTAGATTTTAAACAAAAAATGAAACCTCTCTTAATTCCCATGGCATTTTATCATCCTCCGGAATTGAATTCTGTTTGCAAGGCAGTTCTTTCAATTTCTAAGGGAGGGCTGTCAAAAAGTGAGTCAAGAACCCTCCCTACATTTTGCAGAGCAGAAGGTCAGAGTCCTGAGAGTTTTGTTTTGGCATGAAAGTTTGATGAGTTGGCCAAACCACTGTGCAGAGTTGCATACAAATTGCTCCTTAGTGAGTCACAAAATAATACTCCCTTTCCATTTTTTGTTATTTTTTTCTTGCTTGTGCTGGAAAGCTTTGGAAGACACATGATGCTGTCAAGCCTGTCAAAACTTCATACAGGCAATTTCAGGTCTAAAAAAAAAAAAAAACAACAGTTAAATAAAAAATACAACTGGTGTGAATGGGAACAGGGAGAATCTGGCAATCTCGCTGACATCAAGGAATGAGGAGGGTGTTGAGAGATTCCCCCTCTCCAAAATCATGAGCACCATATGTTCAAGTTGGATTCTCTTGGTTTCCTGGGGAGTAAAACAAAAAGGCCATCTTCGCCGCTCCTCTCCTCCATGCCTGTGAAAGCAAACAGTGTATGTTACATTTTTGTGCTGGCGCGGCACGAATGGGGAGGAAGGTCTGCCTCTCGCTGGTTTCAGGTCATCGATAGCGCTGGGCTGTGGACTGGCAGGTGTGAAGGATTGGTTTTGGGGTCTCCTGGAGGCCTGTGGGTTACTGGAGCTTCTTGGAAAAGTTGTTTCCATGCAGAAAGGTAATCACTGCTGCTGGTAGGGCAGCGTGGCAGGAGCCAAGCAATCCAAGAGGTTTTGGAGTGCAGCAAGAATCATTCCAGGTTGCAGGTGCTGAGTGAGCCAAAAAGGAGATTCTCAGTTGGAGCTGCTGCTCTGAGCAGTTTGGACTCTGGAGGTTGGTGGCAGCTTTGGCTGCTGTGACCATGAGATGATGGGACCTGAGGTCCTGAGGGAATTGAGGAGGGTGATGAGGAGTTGTGAAAAAGAAGATGGAGCCACATAATTTTGGAGATGTGTAGTGAGAGGACTGGAGAAAAAATGGATCTGTTTGAATTTCAGAATTGAATGTAACTTTGAAGTTAGCTGTGCTTTTGGTAGGGAGTTGAATCAGATGACTTGGAAAGGTCTCCTCCAACCTGAATTGTTCAGTGACTGATTTTACTCCTTTGTCGTGGCCTTTAGTGGGGTGTATCACGGGTTATTGTCTTCTTGTTCAATAGGAATATTTAATTTGCTGTTCCTCTTACTCAAAAACCTCATGCTTCTGTCCAGGAGTCGGAGTTCCTTCATCCTTGGTTTTTAATGTTGCAATATCAGCTGTTGGTGTGTGTTGGAGAGGGAGTGATTAGGGAAAGAGCTGCAGAATAAATCAAGGATTCTCAGTCAGGAGATGAGGAGAAATGGGATAAAAAGGAGGACTTTGTGGTCATCCTGTTAGGGAATTGTTGTTCCTACTCCAGCCAGAGCAAAGCCAGTTGTTCTCCTAGAAGTGCTGGGAATGAGGAGGGACATCCTGCAGGAAGAACTGCTCCAGAGATGCTCATGCAAATATTTTTCTCTACACTGTTCTTCATGAACCTTCCCTGTGCAATTTTAACTCGGAGGGAATGACATTTGGTGTTAACTCTATTATGCAGCCTTTGTGAACTGCCTGAGCTCCCAGATGGATCACACACAGCCGAGGAGCAGCTGAATGAGGAGTGCAGTCCTTTTACTCAATGGGGACCTGCATACACTGGGCTTTGAAAGATTCCATTTAAGGGGAAAAGAAGAGATCTTCAAAGCTGGCATTTTTCAAGTAAATAACTCTTTAGCTTTGATATACTTGCTTCTTGCTGCCTCGTCGGTGGGGAGGAAAGATGTACCTTAAATCAAAGTGGACAGCTGAGAATGAAAGCTAATAAAAAATTACAATAAAATAAAGGAATCCCTGCCACAAAAAAAAAACCTACTAGACATGGGTTTGTATCCATTGCAGGAAACATTCATAGGAATGAATAGTTAAAGTACAGCCTGGCCTCAGAGACTATTGGTGAAGTTTTATCAGGTACTTAAAGTTCTGCAGAGTGATGTGGAAAATAATAATAGGGGGAAATAGCCCAAACCACTCAGTTTTTCAGTCACCTCACAGAATTTGCTAATGTTGCCATTAGAAAAGAAAAATCTCTAGTGGGCTAATACCAGTTTTGCTGAGCAGGCAGGTACACAGCACCTAGACCAGGACTCCTTAGCCTTGTATTTCATACCTGAAATCATCATGATTAATATTCAGGTGAGCAGTAGCCCACTGACCCTGAGCAGTCCTGCAGAGGCCAGTCATCATCACAGACCAGCCGTGCAGGAGGCACCAGCGTGTTGTTCAAATTGAGAGCATTCATCACTTTTAAGGAAGTTTCAGCTCCTGGACTTGAGGGAGTGTTTCCAATGAGTAGCGACTGCTGAGAGCAGGGCAAACCAGTTCAGAGTCTGCTGCAGTACTTTGCCATCCTGTTGTCTTTGGTTCAGCAGCTGCTGTTCTCAGAGAGCTGGGTGCATTCAGCACTTGCAGTGTTCTTCCAATGGGCACTATTTTGGCATTTGTTCCCTTCCTCACTCAAGTAACACCGTTGCACAGAGGATGTCAGGCCAGGTTTACGTGCAGAAAGGTTTAGTGTAATCTGTTGCTGATGGCCATGAAAATTATTGAGGGAAGGGAGGAACCAGAAGACCAAAACCCCAAAGAAAACAAAAGGACAGGAAAAAAAAGGGAAAGAGAAAGGAAAAGTCTTGGTGACCAGCTGGAAGGGGAAGTGATGAAGATCTCCCTGCAATACCTCTGCAGTGGAATTCCACAAGACTTTGATAAAGGAACTATGAACTTGTCATCAGGACCATCTCAAACTCCTGGTGGGTTGCAGCAGCTTGAGTCAGGGATTGTGCTGGCTGGAGCAGGTCTTGGGCAGAGTTGAGCCGTGGAAAGCCTCGGGACCACACGGATTGAGGCACTGGGGACACCATGCACATGAGTGTCCTGTGCCTTCCCCTCCCTGGGGCTGGTGACCAGCACCTTGGAATGGTGGATTTTCCACCCTTCACTTTCCTTGCCAGGAATTCTATAGGAGAAAGTGGTAGTATGGAGAAACCCCATAAATAACCATGTTATTCTTCCAGATAAACACCTTCATGACTTGACAGGGAAAACTGGATGCTGCAGTTCTGAAGCAGAAGACACACAGTGCTGTGATGAGTAGGATTTTGGCTGACCCGCAAAATGCTGTTGGTAGTTCTACCTTTTATAGGGAAGAATTGCAGCAAGTTTCGCTTCTTTAGGCACGGGACCTGCAACAAAGGAGAGTCTGAAGAAGCAGTAAAGCAATAGTACCAGCACATCCCTCTGCCAGTGACGTCCTGCTGTTATACACATCCTAGAAAACCATTCTCACAGTGTGTAAAATTGTCAGAGATTTCCAGGGTACTTCATGCTAAACTGCACCAGAACCGAGCTGCTCGGTCCTCTGAATGTCAACACTTGTTTTGTTTTCACAGTCAATGTAAATGAATTAGTAATGGTTTGCCACTTACTATAAATAATGCCCTATTTCCTGCCTGTAGCTGTGCAGATCCTGCAGAAGATGATGTTTTTGACAGCCCATAGGCCCGACAGAGCTGTTTCTCTGGAGACAGTTCGGACTGGTAGAAATGATGTGTGCATGGTTTTAGGCATTGCAGATCTGGGAGCAGCTGGTTTTGACTTCCTTTTTTCCTGTGGTATATCCTGCTCCATTAAAAAAAAACACAACAACATTCAAGTGGCCAAACTGTGCTTGACAGAGACTCAGGTCTGGAAAAGTGAAAATATTGCTACTTCAGCAGGGAGTGAACGTTGAACAGAGGCCAGGATGAAAGGGCAGGTGAGGAGGGGTACGAGGGAGCAGTTTCATTAGGGAGAAACAGCAACAGGTGCAATATGGTATATGGAAAATACGTTATTTCATGTTAAGTATTGTTTCTCTGTGTCTCACTCCTTCAGTGGATTTGCATGAGCAGAAGCTTGGCATGAACAGGGTTCTGTCCAAGCCCGTGGAGTTCTGTTCAAGTCAGGTTCATAAGATTAGACCCACTGAAGTTTGAGGTGAAAATCTGCAAGGATGGCTTTTAGTAAATTCTGGAGCTTCACCTAAATAATTTCAAATCATAGAATTTATTATAGGTAATGCACCTTTCCTAGAAAGACAGGCAGAGAGAGTTGGGGTTGTTCTGCCTGGAGAAGGATCTGAGGACACCTTAGAGCCACTTCCAGTGCCTAAAGGGAGCTTATAAAAAGGTGGAGAGCAAGTTTTACGTGGGCAGATAGTGACAGGACAAGGAGGAATGGCTTCAGACTGACAGAGGGGAGATTTAGATTAGGTGTCAGAAATTCTTCCCTGTGAGGGTGGTGAGGCCCTGGCACAGGGTGCCGAGAGAAGCTGTGGCTGCCCCTGGATCCCTGGAAGTGTCCAAGGCCAGCTTGGATGAGGTTTGGAGCATCCTGGTCTAGTGGAACGTGTCCCTGCCCTTGGCAGGGGGTGAAATGAAATGATTCTTAAGGACCCTTCCAACCCAAAACCATTTTGGGATTCTCTGCTCACTACGATGCTGCAAAGCAGCAGATTGAGACTGCCCAGTATAAAACGTCTGGGGAAATAAACTCCGTCCCTGTTGTGCCTCACTGATCATCCCTGGCTTGTTAAAGCAAGCGGGGAAAACACCACTCTGTGCTAATGGGCTGTGCTGAGAGGGGCAGCCTGGCTGAGGAATGGAGACAGCAGCAACACCAGTTAAAGGTGCTCTCATCAGGAGGTATTTGCAGGCTCCTGAATTCTCCTTTGAGAGCAATGAATCACTCCTAGTGCAGTCTGTTCATTGGGAATCACATGGTGTTGGGATAACTTGTCCCTGAAACTGCCTCAAGCATGCCCGAACGTTTTAACCTGGATTTGCAGTGCCTAAAGGTTTATTTTGAGAGGGCTGGATTCAGTGAGAATGGCCTGGTGTTTTAAAATCTGGTGTTCTTAGCACGAAATGATCTTAAACCAGACTACATTCAGTGCTGCAGCAAACTGTGTGCAGTGATATCCGAGGGAATGCGTAGGTTGTGAAGTGTTTGTAAATGTTTTACTTTAATTTTAGAAAAAAACATGTGGTAGAGAAGAGATAAATAAGGAAAGAGAGGTTGAAGCAGCTATAACAGTCTTTAATAGAGAACTGACAAGTTTAAATGTCAAGGCCATAATACCAATTAATTCCAAATGCTTAATTATCATTTTATAGCCAAGATTTGATCTACATTCCACAAAGCCAAATACAAATTAAATTGCCTTCTGCTGAAATACAGCCACTGAGAGACTAAGACCTAGCAAGTGGTTTACTCCAGGAACACTATATAATGACCCATAATTTTGGTGAAAATGAGGTAGAAACATCTCTTAAGGCTCTTTTTTAGCACACAAAAAGATAACACCTTGGAGTATCTCACGCAGCTGCGTTTTGTACTGGCCAGGCTGGCTCAGGACTCACCTCAACTATGGTTGAATGGGGATGAATTTTTGTGTTTAGCCACGTTTGCAGAGGCACACAAACACTTCCCTGCCCTGGGCTTTGTGGTATGTGTTTTGAGAGAGAGAGTTTGTCAGCAAACAAGGCAGCACATTCTGGGAGAGCCGGGAAAGCAATTATCTTCCCTGGCACCCTGGGTTCAGAACCCGGCAATATTGTGGGGCAGGGAGCTGATTGCTCCATCTGCTGCTCGGGGCCTCTCGGAGGAACGGGCTCTGTCTGCTGCGTTGTCTGGTGCCCAGCACGCTGAACGTGGAGGGCTGGCTGTCCAGAGCAGGCAGCAGCAGGCTCTCGTTGGAAATTTAAAGTGCAATTTTGCCATTATTGCACCGGCTTTATCATAACCCCGATGATTTCCAGCGCGTCGCCGCAGTAGCCAGAGTCCTCGTGTGGGTGATCTGTCAGCCTGCAATCAATGAGCTTCCTTGGTTGCTACCAGAACTTGTGTTGGGCACATTTTTCTGCCTGTTGGTTCGGTGTGAGCCTGGTAGAAAGTAAAGCTCTGCGTGCTGGGCAAAACTCTGTGGATGCTGAAAAGCTTTGGTAGAGAAATCTTTCAGCTTTTCTGTAGCGTTCTGTGAGAACTTTGCAGTTCTCACAGAGGCTATGAAAACACTGCTGTGGGTTTTGTAAACTCACTCCTTATCTTGCACCTGGGTTTGCTATGCAGGATTGTTATGGTTCTGGCCTTCTGATATTCTGGAATAAGTGTCTTAGAGCTTGACCAATCCCCTCAAGGGGTGGATGGCCGAGCACCCAACTGTCTTATGCCATTCAACACACTCTTATAAGAGTTATAATGGGGTTCTTATTAGAACCCCGTTATAAAAGATGAATTAATTAATTAATAAAGGTCAGAACTGCTTTCCTTCTGAACTTGTCGTGCCATTCCTTGCCGTCAGTGCCGCTCACAGCGACAAAACTGCATTTTGGTGCCTGCACAAAATTGGAGCTCCATTTGCAAAGGAGCCCCGAGCGAGCCCCAGCTTGTACTGATGGGCTCTTTCACTTTGTGTGAAAAATGTACGTTGGCTTTTCCATCTTCAGGCTCGTCCTGCAGTGTCTTTATGGGCTTATCCATATGGATGATGTTCTGATACATATTAGCATTGCTTTGTAATCTCACCCTTCTGAGCTGCTCGGGGATTCTGCAACGGCGCTCGCAAGATATTTGTGAATTAAAATTACAGACTGAGCTGTTTCCTCGTTTGTGCTCTTTGTTGCTGTTCACACTGCAGCTCCGAAAGGAGAAAGGCCTTAATGCACCTTTCTCAGCTCATGTGCAGGCAGAGCTTCTGGCATCTCCTATTGTGGTTTTAGGAGCTTAAATTAATAAGAAAAAAAATCAAAATTCAAGCCCCGACAGGGAGAATTTTTGATTATTCAGAGTTTGTATCGATGTCAGTTGGTAATTTTTACTGGTCAGTACCTTCTATTTTATTCTTTAAAATGCTCATGGGCATAGAATCATAGATTTAGTAAGGCTGGAAAAGACCTCTGAGATTAAGTCTGGCCCTTGACCCAGCACTGCAAAGCCCATCACTAAACCATGTCTCTAAGCACCACATCTGTGTGTTTCCTGAACACTTTCAGAGATGGTGATTTCACTACTTCCCTGCTCAGCCTGTTGCAATGCCTCAAAACCCTTTCAGTGGAGAAATTTTTCCTAACATTGTACTTCAGACTCCTGCTGTCTCAGGTAGTGATTGAAAAGTGGTGGAAAAGGTGGATTTGTATCACCTGATACAAACAGCTCTCCATTGCATTCATATTTCTTCCTGGGAGCTACTTGGTTTAAGGGAAATGGTAAAACCTAGTTTTGTGCTGTTTATGAGTGGCTGCTGGCAAAGTTTGTCAGTCACCTGCAGAGCAGACAGGAGAGGAAAGAGAGGAAGTTATTGATATTCAAATATAATTTGCTGCCTGGATGGCTTTGACAGGACAGTGTGGGCTGTGGTTACACATCTCTGGGCGAGTAACCTGGCCAGGTTCAGGTGAAGGTGTGTTTATGTAGATACATCCCAAAGGCTCTGTGCAGTACTGACACACGGGCAAGGACTTTGCTCATCAGGTGGAAAATGCAAAGCCGTTTATTGCGCAGTCAGAATTCCCTAAATCCCAGCACCCAACAGGATATCACATCCTATAAACAGGAAAGATGTTCCCCACAGTGTCCCCCAATCACCTGGGGCATTGCACAGATTTTACCTATGATGGTAATAGGCAAACAATGCCCTATAAGGCCACAAACTCCAATGAACACTTCTCACAGGCCCAGGCTGTCCATAAACACACAATCCTCTCTCAGTCCATCCCCGGTGACCTGGATGCACTCCCAGGGTCACCTGCGGGCCCAGGACAGAGCCCCTCTCTCTGATCCTCAGGGCCCGTCTCTCTGCCATCACCCAGTGCACCCCAAAAGCTCTGGTGGGATGGCAGTGGGACTTCCTTCTCAAAATGAGAATGTCTTGTTGTGGCTACACTTGTAAATATTAGCATTGGCCTTGTTAGGGAAGATTTATTAGGGAATGTGGCTGGAAGGAAGATCTTCTCGGCCTTTTGAGCATGACCAAGGGGTTTGGGAGACCTCACTCATTACGCCAGACTTCAGTTCATTGTGCTGTCTCTCATACGAGAAAAGAGAGGTCCTGCAGGCTGAAATCAGCTAGTTATTATGGGCACAGTGGTCTTGGGACAACCAGAGACAGCAGAGCCCTGGAAGGATTGCACTGCTGCTGCCGGTGCTTGCTGCTTCGTGTAGGAAACTCTTCAGTTGTGCCCCGTCCAGTTTAGATTCACAGAACAAGGAGGTGCTCACAAGGTGCTTGTAGAGTTGTGGGTTTTAGTTGCCTTTTGCCTTTGCATCTTACATTATGCAGACCCCTAAAACTCGAGTCAATTCTGCTGATTAGCTCATCAAACAAACGAGCTCCTCGGCACCAAACTTTGATCTTTGCTGTGTTAGAGATTTAAATGATAAAGCGAGTCTGTGATTTTCTGTTGAGGAGTCAGAAATAAAAAAAAGTACAAATTGAAAGAGCCCAAGAGGCTTCCTAGCAGTCTAACATTCTATTTATGGTACTTTATTTTGCAATATGCTCCACTTAAGCCTCTCTCCTTCTCTGAATACAGTCACTAAGCCTTCCAGCTGTGGCTGCCCCATCCCTGGAAGTGTCCAAGGCCAGACTGGAGGGGGCTTGGAGCCCCCTGGGATAGTGGAAAGTGTCTCTGCCCATGGCAGGGAGTGGAATGAGAGGAGCATTTCCAACCCAAACCATGCTGTGATACTTCTCAGCCCCTTTCCGGTGGTAGCAGCAACAATTCAAAGAGTGAAAGTTGCACATCCCTGACTTTAAAGTTCCATGGTCAAAGGCACCTTCATACGAGGAGCTGTGACCCCCCAGGTCCTGTTTGTAGGGCTGTGTCTGCAGCACACCCTGCTCTCCCTGGGACAGGGGGACAGTGCCGCTTTCTGAGACTGAATCATTTCCCTGAGCCACGTTCAGGGCAGACACCGTGATTCAGGCCATGGTGAAAAGGTGAATTTTACTTTATTGAACTCCTTCAATTTTTATGGTTTGAGGTTGAGAAAAGAATGAGTTACATTCCTAATTTATGAGGTTAATTTTTAGAACTTATAATTTATGGCAGTGTGCTTTTAGAGGGATTCTGGTACTTTCAGCTGAAACTTAAGAAGATCAAAACCTTAGCGTTGGAGGGGTTAGTTTTCAGTCTGAAGATAAAGATAATTGAACTGGCTACAGGACAAAAACCAGGTTTGCATTTAAGGCTGGTTTTTGAAAGATTGTTGGCTGTAGTAAATAATATTTATCTGGTTTGGGAGACGCCACGGTTCAGAAAGAGCATGTTTTATCCAGTGCCTCGTGTCGTAGTTACACAAGCAAAACCATGAGAAAGACTTTTTTTTCTCCCCCTCCTATTTTCAATGCCCAGGTACATAACTTTGAGTAATCTGTCCAACTAAGTGACATGGCTGCAACGTCTTGGCCCCTGCAATAGTGGATGCAGGATATTCTTTCTAAAAGTATCAAACCAACAAGTTCCCAAGGTGTGGGAATTCTTCCAGAACATAAATTCGAGTTTGTTTAAAATGTAACAAATACCTGCTGCTTGAAATACTAACTAGCCTGTAAAAAATGTATTTAAACTGAAACCAAAACAAGCTAAATGTGCCAAAGTGTTAAAATACAACAACTGCAAACAAACAGGAAGAAAACAACCAAACTGAACAAAACAAGAAACAACCCAAGTTTGCTTGAAATACTGAAAATATTACTTCCCACATGAAATGAGTTTCATGATCTTGATACCATTTTTGTTTAAAGACCCCTGAGTATGTGGGCACTTCTGGCTGCTGTGGCAGGAAGGTGTGTGAGGGGCAGATTCCTGAGGCTGAAATCGCAGGTGCCTTCCAGTAGAGCTGCATCCAAGGAAAGCTGCAGCATCCCAACAAGGCACGTGGGGCGGAGGAGGGTTTTTGCCTAGGATTGTTGCTTTGCTGACACCAGTTTCCACAAGAGTCAGACCTGAAGCCTCTCCTGTCACCTCCACAGATCAGAAGAAAGTAAAATCTGAGGCAACAACAATCCTTGGTTTGATTTTTGTAGCTCAGCCTAGAACAGACATGACAGGAACAAGCTTGCTCTCTTTTTTTCTTTTTTTTAAAAACCAAACAAAAATTTCAGTGCTTGGGTGTTCTCTGAAGATCTATTTCATGTGCAATAAGACATACAACCTAAGGAATCAGGATTCTTGGGGAGCATGGATCACAGGGGAGAGAAACCAGACAGACACAGACAGGGCTGTGAACGCAGGCTTTAGAATTTGATTTTATAGACATGAAAGTCACTTGCATGGAGTAAATGTGACCTCATATACTTTAAATAACTTTGTGATTTGCTGGTGTTCGGTGTTCTAAAACGTGGAAGATTTTAGAATGCAGATGATCTTGGCGGAGAGAACCCTGACTCTTGGATTGGCTCAGGGAATACTGCCAGCAAAGTGATAAGAGGAATTGCATACAAAGTTCCAGTTCCTGGAAGAGGCTTGGATAATATAAAGGTGCAGATAATTTGACATTTATCTGTTTTGAATTTTGATTCATTTCTGTGGATGCTCTGTTGATGGAAGTGGGTGTGTGTGTTGTGTGTAGAAGGTATTAATTTCCAAAGCGTTCAGGGAAACTTGGGCATCAGGAAAACAGGATAAGCCAGGCAGCCCTGGGGGTGAGGAATTGTGCTCTTGGCTCTCCTTGCCCCCACATCATGTCCTGCATGGACCTGCAGAGAGCCTTTCCCCCTGCTTTTTAGCACTTGTGCACATAATTCCAGGAACAGCACTTTGCCTTTTTTTTTAAGTCCCCATATGCACACAGCTTAAAGAATTAGGCCATATTTGCATCTCGGGCCACAGAGGATGCAGAGCAGAATATAGAAATCCTTTTAACAGCAATATTTAACAACAAAACAGCATCTGTTTTGTCACAACCAGACACAGAATAGCAGCTAATTATCTTTCTTAAAAAGAAAATCCTGTATGATCCTGGATCAGTGACCCTGAATCCATGGTTGCTCTTTGAGATTCAGGATGGGGATTGAAATGGGAAACAAACACAGTGGTAGATGATATGTAGGTAGGTGAAAAAAGGATGAAAAAAATGGCAGAAGGATAAAATGAATGTGTCAGTACAGGCAAATGTACAGCAGTGCAGCATTAATATAGTGCAGGGATGGGGCTGATGGTAATGGGAATCCACAGAAAAACAACTCTGGGAAACAGCAGGGGTCTTTTTCACTATTAAGCCTATGAACCTTTAGGCTACTCTCTATTAAGGGCATGCAATAAAACACTCTCAGGTGTTTCCAGACCACATTTTATGTCAGTGACCACAACAATATAGTGAAAGCATTGCCTGCATTTTATAGAGGCTTCTGGAAGCATGAAATACTTGGGCAATACATTGGAGAAGTGCTTGAAAACAGTCTGGGTCTGCCCTCGGGCCACGGCTGTGATGCTGGGCTGCCTCCTTCTCTCCTGTGTTGTCAGTCTTTCCTCCTGCTGGGTTCCATGCCAGTCCTGCAGTACAGAAAATCACTCTGTCATCTATGACAAAGGTGTTTGAGGAGTGTGTCTGTGCTGGCAGGAGCTGCTGATGGCAGTGGGTGGTGGGTGATGGCAGTGGGTGGTGGGTGATGGCAGTGGGTGGTGGGAGCTGGGTGCTCACCGCCCTCTCAGCACCATCCTGTCCCTGCAACTGAAGATCATTAGTAAAATTAAACTTAGCAATGCATTTGCCTTGTTTTTGAGGGTGGCTGAAGTCGAATGTATTTTGATGCAGGAGTCCAACTGGACTGCACTGCCCTGTTCTTTTAAAATCCTTCATTAAGCAGTTATTTAATTGCCCCTGCAGGTCAGTGTTACTGGTTTTCTTTCCCATCCATGCCTTGAAGTGACTGCTGAGTTTTCAGCAAGGTTTCCCTTCTCCCCCAGTGCTGTACATTAAATTATGTGACCGGTTGTGGTCTATTTCCATATCAAGTGTTATGTTTCTCATAGCAGTTGCATTTCAAACCGTACTTAACTGAAAGGGCACATCAACTGCTTTCAAAGGAACTGGCTTTGGGTGGGAAAATAATTCAATGTAAGTTCATAATTTGACCGTTTTGGTCCTTCCTTGCTGTCCTTGTGGCCCCTCAACAAATGCCATAAATAGTAATTTTTTGGGGGGCAGCTGAAGGATGTTCTGCTTCCTAAACATAAACTGAGTGCTTGTTGTATTTTTTGGATGTTTGGAAATCTGGTGATTGGATTTGAAAATTTTAAATGCTGTGACAAGTTCTGTTCAAGTAACCCCTTGTTTTCCTTTGTCCCCACTAATCCTGGTTTAAAACTGTTATTTGTCATGAAAGGTGATAGCTAGTCCCTTGTGAGCACAATATTCATAAAGTACAGGATGTAGGATGATAAATACAATTTCTTAGAGGAGACAAAAGAAGAAGGTGCACAAGAACACCTAAACTCATTCTGAGCATGTGATAAAATAACTGGCATTAAAAGGTTAGAAAATCATGGGATGGTTTGGAGTGGAAGGGAGATCATCCAGTTCCACCCCGTGCCAAGGGCAGGGACACCTTCCACTATCCCAGGATGTTCCAAGCCCCGTCCGATCTGGCCTTGGGTACATCCAGGGATGGGGCAGCCACAGCTTCTCTGGGCACCCTGTGCCAGTGTCCAGTCACTGTTTTTTGTGGGGTCATTAATCTGTATTTAGCCCTTGTTGATGGGAAGCAGCCCTTGTTGATGGGAAGCAGCCCTTGCTGATGGGAAGTCTCATGGTGGAGGGACAAAATTTTTCTGAAAAGAAGAGCTCATTTCACGTCTTTTTTTGGTGGGTGAAGAAGCTGGAGCTGAACAGCAGCGTTGGTTCCTATTTGTAAATAGAGAAATAACTGAGTGACCCTGGGCAGCTCAACTCAGATTGTTCTCAGAGTTTAAACATGCCAAAGTTACTGTGCTCTGTATCCTCTGCACGTTCTCAGAGAACCCCTGTGAACTGTATCTGAAGAATTTATTAAAAAAGAGGTCCTGCAGGAATTACTTTAAAAACCAGTAGAAATTAATAAAGAATTATGTCTACTCCTAAAGATTTTTAAGGCCTCCCTATAAAATTCTATAGCAGGAATAAAATTAAGTGTTAGGTTCTATACAATGATATGAAAACACTACATATAGAATGTAATAGAAAATTAAATATTTTGTAGGGTACTTTCTCATAAGGGATAGCTAAACAGTCTGCCTGGACCTTTAATCAATACGAAATTCAATTTGAAAAGGGAATAAAAGTGGTGACAACTTTCCTGCAAAGAGAAAATCACAATATATCACAGTCCTGGGAGCATAAGCAGTACTGAAGTAGAGCAGAAATGTTTCAGCAGCAGAAAATGACAGGGGAAAATGTCCCCTGAATGGTATTTGCACACCAGGGAAGAGCTGCTGTCACAGTGCTCCAGTGTTTCATGGAGGGAGTGAAGCCATCGAGGATACAGAATGTGAAATGAGGGAAGGGCAGGCTCCAGGCTCTGCTGTGTCACACAGAGGTGACTTCTTTCCTCTTTTTGTAAATAGCCTCAGTAATTTTACCTGTGTTCTTTATTCAGCTGTAGAACACTGACTGGAATTCCAAGTGACTGCAGCCAGGCACACGTGAGGACACGAACAAATTCAAATCTCCAGAAACACTCTGGCTGCAGAGGGGGAAGATCCCGTTGCAAGCACACCATTATCTTTTATGGAGAAGAACACGGGTTATTTTTGGAGGGCTGCTGGCCACAACCTGGGCCTGTTTGGGTTCTCAGTTACCTCAGTCTATGAGGTATTATTTTACCTGTCATTGCATAAACCCCAGAAAGTGTGTTAGAAACAGCATCCAAGTTCATCATCTGGGCTGTGTTGAAGGGATTGCATCTTCAGTGATCTTTTCTGTGAAATATTCACCATCAGATGGTTTTGGTTTCTTCAGCTGCTTTGTGAAATGACCAAAAAGACCTCCTCCTTGCTGGGCACTTAGTAGAAAAAACGCTTTTTTTTCCCAGCTATCTGACCTTTTCCAGTTCTCTTTCCCATAAATGCAGCTAATGCTCAAGTTTCTTTAGAGTTACAATAAAAAGAAATGTCAATGGCATCTTACAGCCGATTTGATGCTTTAAAAGAGATATATGAGAAAGGAAGAAATAAAGGGGAGAAAACACAATTTAATGGGAAAGTGGGCACTTGGAGAGGTGCCTCTTATCTGCACATGTCACTGCAGCACAGCCATACTGGTATTTTTTGATGTTTTGTTTTGCTTGTACTTCATCAGTGATGTGGTTGATGAGATGTATTTTACTCCAAGATATTTCAAATCACTTGATCCTATTTTAAAAACTAATTTTTGAAGCTGATGCATTGAAACACCATGAAGGTGTTCAAACATAAGGGCTCTCAAATGTCCTTGTGCTATTGACCATATCTTAATAATATCTCACGCTTGCCTCACATCACATTAAAGTCACACAAATAATTTCTCCCTGCACCCTGTCCCTCCCCCGTATCAGAAATGAGATAAAATGAGATTGTTGTGTATCTGCAAGATATTTTTTTCCTTGGAAAATGAAAGCAGAGTCATTCAGTAGCCAGTGTTTCAGAAGGAGCCAGTAGCATGGTTTCAAGGAGTTCTTTCAGATTTAAAGTAACTTCTGAGCAAAATCCACACGTTTTTAACATTAAGGCCAGCACTGTGAAGTAGGAAATGGCAAAAGAAAAGATTTTATTCTTTGGGCTGTGTGTGCATAGCTGTAAATATTTTATAAAGCCAAGACCAGCCAACAGGTAAATATTCAGTTTGCCCACTGTGACTAATTAGGAGATATCTGAGCTTTCTACTGACACAGTGCCTTCAAACAGCAATGGCCAGGAGCACAGCGAAGTCACATTCCTTATTGACTTGGACTGCTTTATGTTTTTACCTTTATGCTGTGCTGCTGCAGACAACATCGGATGTCTGTCTGCTCAGCCCAAAATCTAATTGAGCTTCCTGGTCTTGTCCTAATAATGTTAGAATGGATGGACTCAACTTTGGGTTCAGCTCCCTGTGTATTTAAAATTAAACCAACAATAAGGGCGAGCTGAATATCTGTATTTTACGGCTGTAGCCGTTGGCAAGAGCAGTGTTTGTGTCTATAAATTCTGTTTGATATTGTTGGATCTCCTATGTGCCAGCAAGGTTGAAATGAAAGAGTTGCTGCAGAGAATCCAGGCAGGAATAACACACCAGCCTCTTGGTGCCCAGATGTGGGACAGTGGCCACAGCTTTGAAACCAAGATTTTGGCTTTGTTTTCCTTTCTCCTTCCTCGAAGACTGGGAAAAACACGTTTGAATGTAACTTGGTCGTTCATGCAACCTCCATTGTCTTTTTTTTCTTCTCCCTCTACAAATAACTTGTTAGAGGAAAGTGTGGCTGGAGAAGATGTTTTTTTAGATGCCTTTGAAGATGTAAGAACAGCAAATGTAGCCTGCAGTGGCATAAACTTCAAAGATCAGCCCAAGGAAAATCAAAGTGTTTCTTTGAGTATATCAGCTTGCCCATAAATTGAAATTTTTCAACTCTTGGATGTATCCTCCATAGCAGGCACCTTACTATTGATTTGATGCCACCCAAAGATAAAAGGATGTGCAGTACTAAAAAACTGCTTTTTCTATAGAATTCTACATCTCTATTCTAAAACAGCAGCTTTGCCGAACTGTCAAACTTTTTTCCTTCAACACTGCATTTTTAAAAGTTTGGGGGCAGAGCCAGCAACCTTCCTGCTGAAAAATGAAGAAACCAGTTGCTGTCATCCCCAAACTGGTCTTGGGTGATGGTAGCAATCTGTTTGGCTGGTTGAATTATATTTATCGGTTTTGGTGCAACAACATTTTGTTGTCAAATATGAAATGCCAGTATTCTTACATAGAGAGTGTGTGATACATAATAAATAATTTGTTCAGAATTAAATGGATAGCAGTGGTGTTTACCAGCTGCCAAGTCTTCTGGGCTCCTGATTTCTGTTACTGTGCAGGAGGAGATGTGAGCAGGGCTTTGCTCAGGGGGGAGAAGGAAAGAGGAATATCCCACCACGAGCTGGATGTGGATGTCGTGGGCAGTACAGGTTGTCAGTGACATAAAAACCCACCAGCAGCTGCCAGTCTTTGTCTCCCACAGACTTACTCCTGTATCAGGGCACTCAGGGAGGGATTGATGCCAGTGGGACACGCACTTTATATTACTTTTGTATTATTATGAATGTTTTCCTCTTTCTGGCTTTTCAGAGTGAAAAAGCAAATTGACCTCGCTGGGTTTGACCTTATATTGGCCACTACTGCCGTGTGACTCAAACTGAATCCCTCTGTTTTGGGGACAATGATCTTGTAGGGGCAGGTGAAGGATCCTCCTCAGGACAATGCAGAGACTGAACTCCCTGGTACTGAACATGAGGTGTTATAGGGCAGGTGATGGTTTCTTCAAGGAAAAGTGAAGTTCTGTTTTGACCCAGTTGTTTATAATGGTTATCTTTGGGTGTTCTAAACCAGTGGGTATTAGTGGTGGGTTTCAGCTGATTGGTTTGGTTTTTCAGGTTTGTTTTTTTAAAAAACACAGTTTTGTGAGTTAAATGTATTTTATGCAATACCACCTGCTGCTCAGTATTGTTTATAACACTAGTTTTGGTTCAGTATGATTCTGTTTATGTCGAAATTTTGTTTCTTTGATAATTTTCACATTGCTTTAGTCTCTGTGGCTACTGCTCAAGTTTCTGGGCCTCCAGCTCCACATAGGCAGTGCCAGAGGAAAATTTTTTTTTTTTTTTTAACGAATAAGAGTGAAAAGAAGAAAAGGAACAACTATGACAACTCCACAGTACAATCCCAGTTTCGTGACTGAAACCAGTGGAGCCGTGCTGCTGGCTCTGGCCTGGTGTCCCTGCCAGCCTGGCCTACAGACCCGAAGCACTGTGTGATCCATTAGTTTTCTTTCTTCTGTAAATGAGAATATTCCTCTTATGTTCCCGCCCCTCCCCAGCCTTGCCCAGATGCAGATCAATCCATTTAACGCCTCTCCTTCAGCATTAATGGAGTTAGGAGGGTGTGATAAATGGAAAACGTTGTTTATCTCTTTTCTGATCTCTCAGTCACCCAAGGCTGGCCCATCGCCACGTGTCCCTTGGTCGGGCATCCATGAGAAGGCTAAAGATCCCTTAGGTGCTTGATCTTGTTACCATTTGCGCTGCCTGAACTGAAAACCTTATTTCCTTTTCCCTGCCTCACCTCAAAAGCTTTTCCCCTTGTCCTCTGAGGGTTTTACTGCTTTCAAAGCCTGCAGAGTAATATTCTTGACCACCAGGTCAGAAGCATGGGGGAGGTTTTACAAGCGATTGGTTTGGGAGAAGGAGGGAAGATTGCGTGGGATCGGTTCCCTCTGCCAAGCTGGATTAGGTGGAAATGTCTTTCCAAATGAGCTGGTGCACCCTGGAGCATTGCTGCCTGTCCTGCTGCTGCCCAGTGCTGTACTTCTCTTTTTATCAGGTTTTCCAGCACCTTTCTGAGAATCAGTGGAGCGTTTTTTCCTCAGCTGGTGCTCGTTTCAGCAGGTTCTTCATCACACTCATGAACAAATGCTGGTTTGAAGCTTTTCTGGTGCACGTAGGCCAAGGTGGAACACCAAACCAAGGCACGCCTTCAAAAGGCTGCAGTGGCAGGGAGGACCTTATTGCTGCTATCCAAGGATTTCTGTAATCCTGCTGTGGTGGGGGGCAGGAATTCCACGTCCCCAAACTCCACTCAGGGTTCACAACTTGCTTTGGTTTCTGTGGGTGTAACCCTTTGTTGTGCAGCAAGCCCCTTCTCTCAGGTCTTTCTTTTGTCCCTTTTGTTAGGTTTGTATTTTGATCTGTCGTTCTAAACGTGCTCTGATACCGAGTTTGTCTCACCAAAACAAGAGACAAGGGGCTGTGGTGTCACTGTGAGACACCTTTTGTTCCTGGAGGACGGGGTGCTCTGCGCTGCTCTGCTCACAGGTTGTGCTTTTCCCTAGAAGGGCTGTGAGTATGCAACAAACCTGAGGAACATTTGTATTCGACAGTACAAAATACTCAAATTTCAGTTATTTACCAAAGACTAAAGGGCAATTTTGAAACTACCAGGACTATTCAGAGTGTATATGGAGATGTGCCATAATTCAAAGTAGATTTGTGTGTTGCTGGGAGACGTAGCATAACTCAAAGTAGATTATTTTGTTGCTGAACCAGTGTTTTATGTCATTTTTTGTCAGGCCCAACGAGATAGAAAGCTAATGCAATTATGTAGGTTTATGAAGAGAATTTGAGAAAAAAGCACCTCCTTTGCTTGGAAAAAGAAAGTGTGCACTTCGTCTTGGTGCAAGAAATAAGACATAGAAGTGAGAGGTCTTAAAGCCAGAGAACCTCGAATCGTGGTGATGGACTTGCACGTGGGTGCAAAGGAGCGCCGGACCAAAATCCACCTCCAGGCCTCTCAGAAGTCTGCGGTGGAGGGTTCAGGGGGTTTGGTAGGTTAATGTTGTATCAGGGGGTGTTCTGTGAAGATTTCTCTGATTTTGTCCTACAGCAGTGGTGCTTTGCTTTCTCACCCTTTATTTCCTGCAGCTGTGTTTGCTCTGCCGAGGGGTGGCTGGGGGCTGAACTGGAGTCAGCTGTGATGGCTCAGTCACAGAGGGCTCCTTCACCTGACACAGCAGTGCTTAGCTCAAGTGGCTGGTAGGACATGAACGTGATTAAATCTCAGGTAGCTGAGGAAGCACTGACTTCCTTTAATGACACACATCCGTCAATTGCTCCTAAGTACTGTGTTAACCTAGCTTTACAGGCATCCAGAACTTTTCCACAGCTTCATGTCCAAGGACATGTCTGCATTTTTCTGCCTGGGGATGGGAAAAGTTCATGTAAGATTCCGTAATTGTTAAATTCCCATTAAAAATCTTCCAGACTCTGATTTTATGCCTCATGGCTTGACAAGATTGGAGAATACACTTTCATTTAAGGAAAAAGAAGCAAAAAAAAAAAGCTTTATTTATCGTTTGTGGTGTCTCTGGATAGGAGAGGTCTTTCTGATAGCAGCTGGGCTGCTTCCAAAGTGGGCAAAATACAGCAGGACCCAGTGAGAACTGCTTTTTTCTTTTTGTTTTCTCTTTTTTGAGCATCCATATGGTTTGTCTCTGACCTGGAGGCGGTTGTTTATTGCCAGGTTCCTCTTTTTGTTCTCCTGTTTCTTATATGATGAGGAGCGTGCATTCACAAATGAAGCGTCGTTATCTGCAGGGATGTGAGTGTCCCTATTAATGCTCACAACAACACTGAGTGAAATTCGGGTACTTGGTGACAACACAGAGTTCATTCGAGTCCTGTTTCAAAGAATGTCAAAGGGGTCAGAAACAAGGGATCACACATCCTAAAACAGTACAAGGATTACATATATGATTGCTGGGAGATCAAACTCACTGTCCTCTATGGCAAAGTGAAACATCTGAGCTGTTCAAAGAGTTCCTTTTTTGTCACCCATGCCGACTGCAGGGCTTTGAACAAAAGCCTCTTTTGAAAAGTCTTTCCCAAGATTACATTTTTTTCACTGGTGTGTGTTAAAAAACCTGTGTATTGTGTGTTTTGGGAAGAGAGAAGTGTGGAATTAGGAGGGACATTGCTATTTTAAAGGCAAAACTCATTTTACATGCAATTCAAGAGGTGTCATAATTAAACCTCATGTCTCAAAGATTTTGACCTTATGCCTGTCTCACTGGAAAATATTTGGAAACTCAAGTACATGAGAGAGTCCAAGGCTGGTAGAGTTCACTGAAGTTCAGTGATTTTCTGCTGTGCCTTCACAGTCTCTGTAATCTGCTTTTGCAATTACTCTGCCGTATCAGTGCTTAGAAATACATGTGATGCTACTACTTCAGGCAATACATTTGGATTTAGGGACCATTTTTGATCACTGATGCAAGTTCAGAGGGTAATTCCATGCAAAATCCAGATGGTCACACAATTAATACAACAGAACTGGTTTTCTCTCCTACACAGATGTGAATGCTCTTGGTGCAATTGGCAAAAAACCCCCACAGAAACACAAAAGGGGAATCTACAATGTCACAGTCCCTGGTTTGAGGTGAAAATTGTTGCCTTCAAAGTAACAGCCTCATTTGCAGCTCTGTAGTTCAACTTGCCATAAACTTCGAAGATAAAATTATTTTTGCTTCCACAGTAAGTGCAGGCCTTGAAATACCTGGGGAAAGGAAGAAAGGAATTAAAATGTTTTTCTAGGCTTCAGACAGTTTAGTTCAGTGTAAAGTTAGAAATGTGAAGAGTAGATGGGGAAGATGATTCTTTCTAATCACCTCAGGTGGTATTTTGGATGGGGCTCACATAAGGTTATGTGTGATTAGGAACTGCCCTGTTTTGGTTTGCTGTATCTGGTAGAGGAGTGGCATCTTGACCAGGAGGAGTGTTGTGTTTTCTGGTGTAACCTGTACCTGTGGTGGCTATAGGGATGTAGGAAGAGGTGAAGGGGCACTAGAAAACAACTGCATTAATGTCAGGAGTGGGTTGGTTGCATCCTTCAAGGATTAGATAAACCCACCATGATTTATCTCCTCTGAAAAGTGCTCCTGCTTGGTCCAGCATATGAAAAAAATGCTTGGAATTGTTTCTCTCATACAGTGCTTTAGGATAGTTGGGTTATTTTCCTTCCAAATCTATCAACTTCCCACAGTTTTGAGCAGTGAAACATTTGTGTTTCTCCTTTAGTTACAAAGCCACTGCTCCTTTTTCACTAAGTCTATCGTGTATCTTGCAAAGATGCCGGAGTGGATCATGATGTCACAGCCTGTGAGGGCTGGGGCTCTCCTCTTCCTGCTGCTTTCCTGGTATTCTGCAGAAACAGCAGTTCCTTCTGACTCGTCCAGTGTTGTGGGACTGCCTCGCTCTGTGTTTGGTTAAATATGTTGATGACACATTAACTAAATGGAAGTCTTATTTCTGTGCTGTGTTATCCGAGCAGCCCTGTCCTTGGAATATGTTCTTTATTCTGTACCTGAGAGTCTAAAATTATCAAACTGAACTCTCTTTCAGGAGAGTGATCCATTGACAAGGAAGGAAGGAAGGAAGGAAACGGGCACAGTGAAAATCCCCAAAAGCAAAGAACTCCCCACCCACTGGGTACATTTCTGGCTGTGTGCACTTTATGGCAGATTTCTTACAGCAAACTCTTCGAGCTCTTCCAGCAGATTTCCCCTGTCCTGCCTAGATCCATGACTTGTGTAATGACTGAATTACATGCTGAAGAACATCACTGCCCACTGTAGACCAGTCCTTGAAGCGCTCTGTGAAAACCTGGCCAGCAGCTAAACTGGGAACAACACAAAACTATAAAATTAAGTATTCCCCCAAAGTTTTCTCCTTGTCACTGTTGCTGTTGGCTCATGCTTCAAGGCAAGCTGGAGATGCTGCAGTTCCTGTTTGAGAGGCTCTGCAAGTCTTGCAGCACAATGTGCCTTGGGTTGAATCTGTCTGGAGTGTGCTGAAAGAGAAACTGGCTCTGTCATCACCCTTTTTACCCAATGAAAAGTGTTGCCTGGTGTTCTAGAGGAGGTCTGGCTGAAGAGCTACCACGTTCCTGTATGCTTGGTTATTCTGTCCTCTGACAAGGGTTTTTGGATTGTTTCTGGTTTTCTTTGTGACATTAAGCTGTTGAGGAGAGTTTTTCTTAACACAGTTATTCTTGACTGTAATAAGACTTTAATAATGCTTCAAATGAAGAACCTAATCCAGTTTTGGACACTGCAGAGTTACATGTGGAAAGCAACAGAAAGAGCCTGAAGGAAAACAGTGAGAGCAACCTGGAGGGCAAGATCTAATCATTAGAACAGTTTTGTTGGGATGACAGCACTTAAAGAACACAATATTCTTCAAGAACATAAAAGGAAAGAAGAGAGTAATCTCTTCCTTCTGCCTGTAGTGGACAGGAATAGAAGTTAATGGGGTTAAATAGCAGCAAGCAAGATTGAGTTTAGGCTTTAAGGAAAAGCTTTTTAACAGCAGGGCTCGTGAAGCACTCAGGCGGATTTTGTGAGGAGGTTGTGCCACATCACTGAAGGAGAATTGAGCCAGTCACCTGTCAGGAATGACACAGCTAAAAAAAATTATGGTGCATGTAACACTAACACATGAGGGCTGTCTCCCATCTGTTTTTTCTGTGTCTCTTCTCACAATGGGCCTTACAGGCACTTGGAGCCTGTTGATTAATGAAATGACAGCACTTTTGCAAAGTGGGTTGTTTTATAGATGCTGACAAACCCTGGGAGGGGAGGGCACATCTCACCTGCTTGGAGCTGCAGGACAGACCCACATTTCCCCGCACAGGTCACAGCCTGGGCAGTGACTGAGCCCAGCAGGTGTTTAGAGGAAAGGGTTTCCTTCTCATACCCAAAGAGATTTGGATTTAGCCCGACCAGGCGGGGCTGTGATCGCCTTGCTTTGAGTTGACTCCACAGAAAACCTCATGGAGGAGAGCCCTGCAATTAGGCCTGATATTAACACAGGAAAGCCAAAGCTTGGTCTGTAACTTCTGGTTCAAGACCCGTTTGGCAAATTTAGAACTATGCTCTGAAATACAGTTTACCATCATGAAAGAATTAAATGACATCAACGGGGAAAAAAAAGATAAATTATGTTCTTTACCTAGGGAAATCTTTTGGTAGTAGTGCTCGGAGATGTGTGTGCCTCTAATTAAATGCCCAATTTAATATAAGCATCTCACCTTGATAATTAAGCAATAAAGGCACATCAGAATGCATTTCTGGGTGCTTATAACCTGACTTGGGTGGTACTATAAGGCATGAGGCCAAAGATTAAGTGGCTTAAACCACCTGAGAAATTAATTAATACCTAGAAATTTGCTGCTGTTGAGAACTACACTCGTACATAGAACTGAGGAAAATGGATGGTGTCACTGGGAATTTCACACAGTGGGGCTGAAAGCTTTAGGACTCTTCAACACTGGGCATTTTAAGTACTATCAGAGGATTATTTCAGGCTTTAGTGTACTAATTTAGGATGACAATCTGAAGGGATGGTGGTGGTATTAAGGGCATGAGAACAATACCAAATACAATAATATTTCTCCACTTCATCTTGTTCCATTTGTTACCTTCTTGTATTCCCTTCACATTTTTTTCCCAAAACTCAAAGAATTATGTGTATATTCGACCCAATAATATGCTCCTTATATATAGCAGCAAAATCTAGGTGAGTGCACATGCATCTTGTTCCAGTTTTTAACTCTATAAAAAGTTCTCTTAATATATCCCAAGTCAGTGATTTATCCCTGTGGCTTCACCAAGCTCTGTGCACACGTTGGTGTTCACCAGAGCTGGGCTCTCTGGGTGCCACTTTGAGAGAATCCAGCATCCTGTGCTGGGTATTGAGCAGAGGAGAGTGCTGAACATTTGATAGTTTTGTGATTCTCCATGTTCACTTCATGAAACAGCCGACACCAGAGTCTGTTCTCTGGCATCCACTTTTCCACCAGAGCTCTGATGGTGGTGGATTTAGGCTGGATTTACAGGCATGTAGGGAATCTGAAAAAATCAAGCCATTCTAGTATATTTTGACAAATGAAGCCATTATACATTTTGGTGGGGGGGGGTTTCCTCTTTGATTCATTCAAGATTCATATTCTTCATTTCCCTCTGTTTCCATGCACATCCCCAGAATATCTCTCTAAAATTTCCTTTTCTGATTACTGCAAGGTAATGGATTCCTGGAACTAGCACACATACCCATGTACAATTTTATGTCAGTGGGGACTTGATGAGAGCTGTAGAGATGATAGTTTTAGCTGTCATCAAAGATGTGATGCCTGTCTGTTTATTTTTGGTTGGATGAAATATAATTGCTCTTCTGGTTGACATTAATAAATGGTGTTGACTGGAGTGTGTTCTTCTGATTGCTTCAGTGAGTGACATGTATCATGTGCTGATTTTTGACTGTGAAACAAATATCAGGAGAAAGCAGATTATTAACCTCTTGCAATGATGTGAGAATTAGACCCTATAAAATGGAGTAAAGAAGGATCTCATGCTCCTTGGTGTTTAGTGAAGATGAAGTAACATCAGCAGGAAACTCTCTTAATTCTGTCTTAATTCGTGCTCCCAGGATAGGATATGTGCTTATTTTTTCATTCTGAATATTATTTTTAAAAATGAAACTAAGATACTATGTACAACAACACAAGAACTTTTGAGCTGAATCAAATTTATTCAGAAATCTCTGTTCCACTTTCTTTTTTTTAAATGCAAAACTGACATATCTCAGCAGAGACATGTTTGCAGTTCCATAATTAGAACTGAGATTTGGGATGCACTAAATGTCTTTGGTTACATTTTGGCCCAAGTTCTGTTTCATTTGAATAAACAAACTTTGGAAGGGCTTGGGGGGAAGTGATTGAAAGGGAGAGATTAGATTTTCCTTGCCATTTCCAAAAAGAAATATATTCCAGGCTCTCTGTATTTCTGCAGTGTCTGAAACGTTCCCCTTTCTCTTGTGGCGCTGCAAATGTTCTGCCTGGCACTCATCTCATCTCATCTCCCTCTGTGTTGGGTTTCTAAATTTATTTCCTAATGATTTATTTGTGACATTTTTCTGTGCTTACTCATATTCCTATAGTGATGCCTAAACTTGTGCAGTAAAATTCATCTTCGAGTACTTTTTTTTCCGAGAATTTTGGGATACTGAGTTGAAAATTAGGGCAAATGTCTGTTTCTCAATATAGTGGAGTACCTGCTAGCTTCCTTTGGAATATCCAGAAGTATTTCTCACACACGGATCTCCTGTGTGCAAGAATGTCCCGAAAGACAGCAAAAATCCTGCTTGATAGGAATTGAGTTTTTTCCACTGTTTACATGATCTCACTTAAGTTGTTTTATAACTTAGTAAGGTGTTTTTATTTGTTGCATTTGTTGTACTTCAGAATTTAGGGAATGCTGCAGATCCAGCTAGCTAGAATGTTGGTAGTCAGGAGCAGTGCATTTTTTGCCAGCTGATATTTTTCTTGTGCCACTTTTAGAATGTTTTTTTCACATTTACTCACGTAATATTCTAAATACAACTTCTGGACCTACCAATCTTATCAGGTAGGAGGATTATCTAATGGTTTGGTTCAAAGCATGGAGAAGGGAGAGAGGGAGAAATGTTCCTGAGCATGTAATAATAATAATTATCATCATCAGTCATTATCTTTGAGATGATGAAAAACTGGAAGGCTTTGAAATAATAGCACTCAAAATGCTCAGGGAAATACAAGGAGATGTTTTGGGCTTAAAGAGATAATGGGATAAACATATTGTGCCTCTACGGGGCAGCATCTGGGCAGAGAGGACAAAATAAAGATTGTAGGCAATACAGGCATTTGTAAACACTTAAGGGGTAGAGCGCAGGCTGATACCGAGAGTATAACTGTGGATAGCTGAGTGGGAATTAAGAAAGGAAAAAAGTGAACCAATTCTATTAAAGCTCAGCCCTGGGAAATGTATTAGAATGAGTCTTCTCTTTGCCTGGGGCGTTCTAGCCTAGCGTGGAAATTGCAGTGCCAGATCATTTCCTGCGGTGTGCTGTCCAAAGGCAGGGGGGATTATCTTAATGATCTGTGAGCCTGAGGTGTTTCTGAGTTCAACTTCTCTGTTTGTGTAAGTATAATGCTTGGGAGAAGTTGAATTATAACACTTCTCCATCACCTTTGCTGCTGTTTGTTGCTGTTCAAGACCCAATAGCAATATGAGTATTTGTGTTGGATAGGATCACATGAGGTTATCGCACCACGAGGTGTTCCTTTAGGAATTGTGCTTCTGAACCTCTTGCATGGAGGTGTAAGGGATGGGACACATCATTTAAGCCATGTGTGGCGACACCTGCCTTTGTTCACTGAGTAGCTGTACCATCCACTTGAGATTCTTCAGGTCAGAGCAATTTTTGAGTTAAAAGTCTTTGGTGAACAAGTGGCCAAAAAAAATTCGTAGGAAAAGCTGTATTTAAAAGTATATGTGTTGTAACCCGTGGTTTGAGGATTTCAGAGCTTGACGTGATTGATCTCACTGGTACCTCTTCCAAGAATTTCCATCTTTAGCCTTATCCCTTCTGGTGCTATCTGTGCTATTGATCACGTAGGAAAGGTCAATCACAGATCAGTAGCTGCTAATTTACAAGTGTGCTTTCAGCCTCCAGAACTCCTGACACACTAATGAGAAATCCGAGTGTCATTAGTGACTGCACTGAGAAATACCCGAGGCATTGTCCAGGGACCACTGGAAAACAGCCACGTCAGTGTCAGCAGCCTTCTTCATGTAACTGCTTGCATGGACTCTGCAAGGCCCCTTAGAAAAGCAATTTTGAATGTGTTGCTTCCTCACTCTGAGGTTTTTTGTTCTTTGCTGTGTTTCTGGTGTAGCAATCCTGGTACTCTCCTCGTAGTGCCCTGGGCTACAGTTTTGTGTTTCCTTGTGAGAAAAGGGAGACCTTGAGATGCATTCCTCGCTTTAGTTGCTCTATCTATTCCAGCGTGCCCCTGTTTATATTGTTTAGTCTGTAGCATAATGTGCATACAAATTCCTATAACTTGAATGTAAAATAACCAGTGGAAGTAGATAGAAATAAATGTCTTCAGTTTGCATTCAGATGCAGAGGGAAAGTGTTCAAGACAAATTCCATGCTGCAGATTGCACACAAGCAATCCAGTTGGAAAGGGTGCAGTAATGATGCATGGGCAAGGACTTTGCTCATCAGATGGAGAATGCAAAGCCGTTTATTGCGCAGTCAGAATTCCCTAAATCCCAGCACCCAACAGGATATCACATCCTATAAACAGGAAAGATGTTCCCCACAGTGTCCCCCAATCACCTGGGGCATTGCACAGATTTTACCTATGATGGTAATAGGCAAACAATGCCCTATAAGGCCACAAACTCCAATGAACACTTCTCACAGGCCCAGTCTGTCCATAAACACACAATCCTCTCTCAGTCCATCCCTGGTGACCTGGATGCACTCCCAGGGTCACCTCCGGGCCCAGGACAGAGCCCCTCTCTCTGATCCTCAGGGCCCAACTCTCTACCACCACCCAGTGCACTCCAACAAAGGGAGATTCAGTGCTTTTGTAGCTGGCTGCCAGAGCAAGGCAATTACACAGCAACCACCCAGCCCTGAGCCCTGATCCAGGAGCCCGAGCATGGAATTGAAAAGCCTCAGATGTGCTGAAGGAGCCACCTGTTTCCTCTCAGGATTATAGAAGGATGTAAATACCTCACTTCAGAAAATCTTAAGAACACGTGCAAGTATTTCCTGATTCGTGAAGAGTTTATCTCCAAGGTTACCTACCCTGTGCCACAGGTGGAGTCAAACACAGGATAAAGTTATTTTGCAAGCGCTGTGAAAACCTCAGAAAGTTGACAGCAGCTCTCACTTTGGAGCACAGCGTGTGCTCCATCTCACACACAGGCATTTCCCTCCTCAGGATTCCCTGCGCTGCCCGTCCTCACTGCATATGAAAATCCATAAAGATTGAAGACACCTTATGAAGGGCACATTCAAATCTGAAGAGCTAGAGATACTCAACTTTAATTTCTCTTTGAGCAGGCTGGAACAGAATGGTTGTCCTCTGATCTGGGGGCAAAGTGTGTTTTCAGAGTCAGCTACTGAAAAATTGGAGAGCAGCTGTTTTGGGAAGGAGTTTGTCTGAAGTCTGCTTCATGTCCTAGGTCTGTGCTGAAGGGCAAACTTGCATTTTTGACAAATGGGACCATTATGCTTTTTGAATAATGCTTCTGAAAACCGCCTTTTAAAAATCCTCCCATCCTATTAAAACCATTTGAGATTTTAAATAGGTCAATATAAATACATCAACATCTGTGATTATCAGCTGACAAAAGCTTTGCCTGCTTTGGACAAAATAACATCTGAATTTCAGACCTTCCTATTAAAGAAGCAAATGAAAGAAAAGTTTGCTGAAAATTCAAAGGCAACAAAAAGCAATATGGAAGTGCTGAATGATAAGACTACTGTTTTATTAATATTATGGCTTGCCTCAGTCTCAGAATTCAATGGCAAATACAGAAATACTCAGGGATTTGCAGCAGGGGGCTGCTCCCTCAGGGTGGACGAGCTGGGGGCACTGGCAGAAATTAAGCAGCAACTTCACTTCCTATGCAGAATTCCATTCATAAAAACACCCCTTTGAAGACTGACAGAGAGAGAAGCTCCAAATGCCAATGTCTGTTGATATTTGTGGCTCTTGTCTACACAGAGAACTTCTGCTGCCTTTCATCAGCATGACATGCTCATCAAAGAAAACTTCCTTTATTCCCATTTGATTACTGTTACAGTTTTGGACTAGGAAGAGCAAGTACAGAGATAAAAGCAGACTGTCAGCAGTGACTGAGAGTTGTTTCCCTCTATTTCTGGTTAGCTGGAGACAGATCTCTGTGAGCAGTGATGCTCCAGTGACAAATTCAATCCATGGGCCAGGCTCGTTCTATCACTTCATGTTCCTGAATGCAGCTTTTTGGGGCATAAGTTCTTGGGAGTGGCTCCTGCAGAGAGGCCACTTCATTTCTTCTAAACCAATTAGAGTAACATGCATGAGCTGATCCCAGAGCTTTTGGTAAAACTGGAGTTATTCCGGTCACTAAGTCAGCTCTGGCATGGTTCAGGGCCTGGAAGGGGAGCAGATCCCCCCAGATAACCAGTGTATATATATTCCAGAGTATATATTCCAGAGTATATATTCCTACTGCTTCTTACTCAGCAGCGGGATTTTGCCACACTCTTTGACCTTTTACAGGAATTTTAGATGAAAAGAAATACATGAAGTTACAGCAGTCGTGGTGTAAGCTGGAAGCTTCCAAGCATGAAGCAGGGTGTCTGTCTCTAATGCAATGATTACAATATTTATTGTATCAAACACAACCTTTTTTTCCTGTTCGACCTGAGGAGTTTTTTTCCTACAGGATACAGGTAGAAATTGAGATCTGAGGGCATTTAGGTGTTCTCATTTCACATGGCAAGCTCACTCGGGGCTATTGATGGATAGCAGACTTAAGATTTTAGTACTTTCCAGTGCTCTATTTAAAAGTTTTAGGGAAAAAAAAAATCAAACCACTCCCCCCACCCCCAAAACAAACCAACAGGAGGAAGACTTTTACCTTGCTCTCTATTCCAGGGAAGAAATTTGTTCTCCAGAGCATCAGCTTCTGAGCGTGCAGCCTTCATCTCTGTCTCTTTGCATACAACTTTGTACAATGAATTTGGTGTGTTCTTTTTTATTCTTTTGAAGCATTAGACACAAAATGAGGAAAAAAGTTACAGACTTTTTATCTAATATATTTAGATTTGTGCCTCTATTCAAAGCACAGACATCAAGTTTCTTGGGTCCTTTTGCAACAGTGTATTGTAGGCAGAAGTACAGTTATAATTGCAGCAGTTGTCTTCCATGGGAGACTCTTATCACATTAACATATTGAAGTAGTTTTGATCTGTTTTCTGTCCGAATCCTGTGGATCTTTATGCATCTATAATGATTACTTGCATAAGAAAATCTGTATCATTCTTGAATCAGGCTTCAGCTGCTGAGTGCATTTGATCTGCTTCACCATCAAGTTCCTCACTATTGATGTGTTTGATTTTGGAACTGGCACCTTGGGAGCCTGGCACTTTCCATCTTAATTCAGGACATGGAATCATGGAATGGTTTGGGTTGGAAGGGACCTTAAAGAACATCCAGTTCCACCCCCTGCCATGGGCAGGGACACCTTCCACTATCCCAGGCTGCTCCAAGCCCCGTCCAACCTGGCCTTGGACACTGCCAGGGATCCAGGGGCAGCGACAGCTTCTCTGGGCAACCTGTGCCAGGGCCTCCCCACCCTCACAGGGAAGGATTTCTTCCTCATACCTAATCAAAATCTCTGCTCTCTTGGTTTCAAACAGTTCCCAGGGGTTTGTTTGCTGGTTCAAGCCCCACACTGCAGAAAGAAGCACTCTGCAAAGGCCAAGGCACTGCTCCAACAGGCAGGCTGAGGAGCTGGTGAACATTCCCAGTGCAGACAGCAGACTGGATTCCATCCACAAAAATTCCCCAGGAGAACTTTAGACCACTCACTTCTTAAACTTTGAGGAACTTCTGGGTTCAAACAAACAAACCCCCAAGAATAAGAATTATTCACAAAAGAATATCAAGTTATTGCCCTGCTCTTTCTCAACGTTATTTTATGAAAGAAAGCTGTAACCTCCCATTCCCTAATCCCTGTTTGCTGTGGAGGCCTGGACACATCCTTTTCAGCTCCCTTTTCAGCTCATTTGCGTAGCAGAGCAAGTGATTAGCACACAGCTACAGCCTTACAAGAGCATTAGCACGATTTAATGAATAGTCATGGAAGTCTCTTACAAGGGACTGAAGTTGTGTGTGCTCCACACACCGCCCAGCTCCTCCCTCACACAGCCAGTTCTGCCTGAGGAACATCCACGGCTCCCTCAGAGCATGGAACTGGAGTGGCCACGGGCACATTCCCTGCAGTCTTCAGAAGGGAAAATGATGGATGTGATATCTATGCAAAGGGTGTTGCTGTTCCGTTTTTAAGCTTTCCCACGAAGTCCTGTATGGATACTTTCATCTTGGAACTAAAAAAAATCATAGAATCACAGAATATCCTGAGTAGAAAGGAGCAACAAGGATCATCCAGTCCAACTCGTGCCCCTGCACAGGACAACCCCAAGGATCCCACCATGTGCTCCTGGCTCTGGCAGCCTCGGGGCCGTGCCCATTCCCTGGGGAGCCTGGGCATTGCCCAGCACCCTCTGGGGGAAGAACCTTTTGCTGATATCCAGCCTGACCCTCCCCTGGCCCAGCTCCAGCCGTTCCCTGGCTGCTGTCCCTGTCACAGGGAGCAGAGATCGGAGCTGCCCCTCAGGAGGATTTGCAGCCCCCAATGAGGTCTGACCTCAGTCTCCTCTTGTCCAGAGCTCTTAACGAATTGAGCCCTGGTTTTAATGAGCACAGACAGGAAGGTCAACCCCAATGGACCTAAAAGCACACCCAGAGGATTCTTTATATAGCAGAAAGTGGTCATAAAATCTTTTAGGTTAGAAAAGACTTCTAAGATCCTGAAGCCCAACCTTTGCCCGAACACCACTGTGCCCACTAAACCACATCAGGGAGCCCCACAACTGCTCCTGTCCTCATTTACAGGCAGATGGAAATGAAGGAGCTGATTTGCAGCCCTTCCTGCTTCCATCATATCCCATAGGCAGGAGCAGGGAAGTGATTGTCCACCAGCTGAGAAATTTGGGTCACCACAGGCACAGAGCTCTGTGTTCCTACAGCCAACAACTCCAACCCATAACCACAACAGCCCATGGAAGGGCTTGGACAATCTGCATGCATATGGATCACAGCTGGATGAAGCTGGATTGACAAGAGGCACATCTGGTTCTGTGGCTGCACTGCCCTCACCTGTGGCTTGTGAAACAGAGATGATAAAAACAAGGTTTACAGCGCTGCTTAAAATTATGCTGCTAATGAGCAAGTTAGTCATGCCCTAAAAGTTAGGGGAAAGCTCATTAGTCCACATCAAGATCTTTTTTTACTTTAGAATGGTTTTTTTATCTGCGTGAATAGAGTCTTTTCCATTGGCTGTTTCTTACTGTGTATAAATAAATAAATAACTGAGAAGAGCTGAAGTGGAAAAAAAGCAGTGTGTTCTGTTTTCGGCAACTATGACTTGATTCTTTGCTGCCATGGCTTCAGCAAGGCTAGAAGGAAGTAGATGGGCATTCATGTGTGAGAAAAAGCCTATGTTTTTAACAGAATTAGGCAGCTGAGCTCATTTCCACCCCATTAGGATCACTCTATGAGACAGCGCTGCCAATGAAAGCGCAAGAGATTAGTTTTCTCCTCAGTAGCTTAAGCAATGCTCTGGGCACCAAATACAGGTCACGACACTTTTCAGGGATATTGCAAAGCTCATGCAGGGAACTGATCCAGATCCTGCCTTTCAATTTCTCAGCAAAGCCACTTCCCCACAAACACACCACTGTGCCCTGAAAGAGTTTATTTGGAAATGGAAAGAAGAGAAAGGAGCTAGATGCTTATTGGAAATCCATTTGCTGGAAGTGTGTTAAGGAAAGCTAAGAGTTTCTAAGAAAAAGTCTGTTAATAGGTTACTGAAACATTCCAATAACTACTGCCACAGCTTGGCACCACAAGTCTGCAAGTTGTAACAGCATTTATGGTGAGACACACTTTTTGTTCATTTAATATGCCATTGAATTTATATAAAGAGCACAGCTTATTCCTAACCTCATTTTCCTCTAATATTCCTACCTACAACAAGTGCTGAAAAAGTCGGTTGGGATGGTTGGTTGTTCTGCAGCTGTTAATGATTTCCTCCTGTTCAGAGTAAAGGGCAAGAAAGAAGGGCAGAGAAAAAATAATTACCGCTTGGCTATTAAAATAACAACATTCCTACCGGAGATGTGTTAGCATTTGCTCCCTGGGTGGTTATAACTTATCCTGAGAAGCAGATTAGAAATGTCCTGCATCTCCAAGTGGCATCCGTTCCATTCCACTCAAGATTTACAGATACGGCCACTTTCTCTTCTCTCCTCACCTTCAGAAAATCTCCTGTGAAATTTAAAACTCAAGAGTGTCACAGCTGCAAAGTGAAGTGGGTCCAGTTAGAATGAAAACACTCAGAACCATTCCGTGAGGATTGTCCATTTTCTCACAATTCAGGAGCAGCAGCCACTCCTTTTTTCATCACACACAAGGAATCTCTGTTTGATGGGGATGAGCTGATTCCCTGGCCTTGATGACACCTGGAGGGATTTGCTCTCTACAACATTTCATATTGGCAGAAAACAATAATAATAATAATAATCACACGAAAAGCAACAGCAATAATAATGAAAACCCAATAACAACAATCCCCAAATCTCCAATTTTTAAGGCTGGATAATTACTTAGAGCAATATAGAATATGCCACAACCATAATAATGACAAGGTTAGGCAAATGGGGAGTCCTCAGGAATGTGGTTGGAAATTGAGCTGGAGGAAAAGAGGACAGAGATGCCAACTGGTTTCCTTTCCTTAGTTATTCCCTTAACCAGACCAGGAGTTGTTGAAATTCCAGCAGCTGAGCTCTGGCTGCAATGCACTCCAGCAACACGTGTTTAGGAAGGGTCTAGGTAGAATTTATGGCCAGCTGTTTAATTCTAATTTCATGCTCATGTCCTCCTTGCGCCGGGCTGCTGAAGTCAGCAGTGCGGTGCCATTAAGGCCATGGATGGTTAGCTCTTATGGGAATGTACATATTTGAACAAATGTGCATTTCCCAATGCTACAGACACTTGTTGGGGTAGTGGAGGACAGATAAGAGTTTGCTCTGAACAAAATCAATGCACTGCGTTTAGCCCAATAATTGCCCTTTTGCAGGATGTGCTTGCATTTTAGCTCAAACAAAAATAAAGCAAAACAATTTTATGCCTGAGGGAAGTGTGAGTAGAGCAGAGTGGGAGGGGGCAGGGCCAGCACTTCTTTAACACCATTTTTATCTGATCAGCCTGACACTAAGAAAAGACCCTTAAAGGATTTTAGTAGAGGCATTATGTAGGAGAAAATACAAATAAAACAGCTCTTCAGAACCACTGTCAAGCGTATAAAAAGTGTAGCTGCTAACCCAGCCAGGACTCTCAGTGTAATCTGACCATACAGCAGTGTCAGGATTACAGCAGTCTGGTTAATACCCCCCAGCAGATATTTTTTAAAGTCTCATTGAAATCCAAGCCATTTTCGAAGTCCAAGAATAACTCTTTAAATACAGCAGTCTTTTTAAAATTATTATTATTATTATTATTTAAATGCAGCTGGAATAATTGCCTTCTCAGAAAATACTACACAATTCCAAACTGTTCTTAACACCTGTAATCTCCCTGCTGTCATAGGGCCCCACTGCACATCCACAGGTTTCTATCATCAGACAAAGAATCATGGAATGGTTTGGGATGGAAGGGGCCTTAAATCCCATCCATTCCCACCCCCTGCCCTGGGCAGGGACACCTTCCACTATCCCAGGCTGCTCCAAGCCTCGTCCAACCTGGCCTTGGACACTTCCAGGGATGCAGGGGCAGCCACAGCTTCTCTGGGCACCCTGTGCCAGGGCCTCACCACCCTCTTTCGGTTTCTTTAGGCCCTGGAAGGGGCTCTGATGTCTCCCCTGAGCCTTCTCTTCTCCTGGTGAACACCCCCAGCTCTCCCAGCCTGGCTCCAGTCCTTGGGGCACTTCTGTGGCCTCCTCTGGACTTGTTCATTGTGCTGGGAGCCTCCGAGCTGGATGCAGTGCTCACACAGTGCTCCTGCTCCTTCCCAGCACCTGAGCTGCCAGGAATATCCATGTGCTGGGCGGAATCCACCTCCCCTTGTGTTGGTAGAGCAGACACTGAGCAGTCGGATGCAAGCTCCTCTCTCAGCTTCCCTCCCTGCCCCATGAGCTGTCCAGGATTAAGTCTGGCTTTTTATCACAAGGAAGTGTAAGATTGGAAGTGCCAAAAATGTATTCTTATGTGAAGGCTGGCATTTCAGCTGATGAACTAAATAAGGCTGATTTAGGGTTATTTTTACCTGGGTATTAATTTCTGCTCATAATAGAAGCACCAGACATGTGCTGTCCCATGCAGCTGAATGCAGCTTTATTTCACGTCTCAAAGCCATCTCCTAGCAAGTTGGATTTGTCACATCTTGGATAGGAGGATTATCTTCACAAGAGTATTACCCCTGTAGCTGAAAATTTCTGGTTCTTAATTTCTGTTTCTTCTTCATACCTTCCTTATTTCCTGGCTGACAGACTGTACACACACAGTACACTGTGTTTTTTAGCTGTTTGATGTTATTGCCTCCTGTTTGTGGAAGTCACGCTCAAGCTAGCTTTAAACTGCCTGTTGGAAGCGTATCCCAGAAGAGAATGGGGTCCAACAGGAAAAAACCAGCTTGTATTTAATGAATTTATTCAGTGACATTTGCAGCGTTTATGGAGTTTAAGTGGCTGCGCTGCTAAGGATGCACATTCCCTGCATTTGAGAGCTGGGCTGGTATGGATCAGTATAAAGCAGACTGGAGAGGTAACAAGCACGTTGCTTTGCACCCTCATTCCTGGAGATAAAATTTCCTTCCTTTAGGAAGGAACAGAAAGGAAGGAACCCCTTTTAGTAAGTGATCAGGTGTGTGTGTGTGTGTGCTTTGACAGCGGGGAAACTCTTCATGGCTTCGTAGTTTCACCAAATTATCCCCAAAGTCTGCTGTGCTTCCAGTGCTAGGTTTTCATGCCCCTTTGCTTTAGATATAAACGGATTAAGCAATAACATTAATAGATATATTTATGCATGGGCATGTAAAAAAGGATTTCACACATTCTGAGATTAACTGCAAGGGTGTCAGGCCATCTAAAGCTTGGAATTTTGCGTGAACCTGAGCTTAGATGTGGCACTTGGGGACGTGGTTTAGTGGTGGGCTTGGCAGTGCTGGATCAACAGTTTTACTCAGTGACCTTAGAGGGCTTTTCCAACCTTAATGATTTGGTGATTCTGAGATTCTATAACAACATTTCTCGTACCTCATCTGACGCAGGGATGCCTTTGTTTGCGGGGGTGTTGCCAGTTTTATTAAGTTGACACCTATAGCCCCTAAAATTGATGGTTTTAAGGAATTCGGTAAGATGGGAGACCCTGCATGGTGCCAGGGTTGTTGCTTTGCTCTCTATTCCCAGGCTGATGCCCTGGGAGTGGAGGTTGGTCTCATTCCTCTAATGAGGCAGCCTGTGAGGGCGTGACTGATTCAAACTGATGAATTTATCCCAGCCAACTGCAAGTCTTGTTGCAGTAATACCTTTGGCAGAAATTGAAGTTAAACTGCTCTGAGTTGGTACAGAAATCTCCGTGTGCTGCTCCCTGTATAATAACATTAACTTGTGCAGAAGTTGCTACGGGAGTGTATAAAGAGATTTGTGCTCTATGGGGGATCTATAACTCAGGACCCTTCTCAGGATTTTTAACTCCTTAATTAACCCTCATGTGACCAGTTGGCTTCCTGTTAAATACACATTCCTGGGATCAACTTTGCCAAAACCAGGCAGCACAGTCACGAGTGCAAAGTGTGAAAATCACACTCTGACATTCCCAGCATAGTCCCAGTGTGAGAAAGAACCGCTCTTTCTGTTCTAATTTCCAAATAGTTGATGCTTGGCACAGTTATTTAACAGAAGTCTCTTCTGTGTCAGTGTAATGACAAAGGTCATCTTCTGAGCCAAATGTATAAATTTTGGTTCTCATTTCAAATGAGTGTCTTGGGCCCCATGGTTTCCTTTCTGGTGTATTTGGGGATGGGAGCCTCTGGCTTTCCCCATGCAGCATCACAAATCACTGCAAACATAAAAAATGGAGGGTTCTAATGTGGAACAAGAAGTCAGAAAAAAAATTCATCAGACCTTAGTTCACTTCAGAGTGTCTGAGCAGTGCCTGATGCACCTGCTATGAATTGTAACTTACTTCAAGGGGTTTTCTCAGTTTTTTTAATATTTGCATGTCAATTCATGCAACTGAAAACTCTCTCTGACACTATCAAGGCTCATTGCCTCATATTGCTACCCATTATGATGTAAAATCTTCTTTTCACACAACTACTGAGGTTGACTTTGAAAAGTAAAGAGGTTTGGTTTTTTTTAGCTACTCTTTAATCAGAAGGGTATTTTTCCTGGCATTTGGAAATACAAGAGTGTAATTTTTATACTTTATTGGTTGTTATTTGCCCTTCATTTTCCAATGGAAATAAGAAAATAGAGGTAGACAGTTCTTTCCCCATCCATCAGCCATTTTCCCCCAGGATCAGATCACTGGATTGCATTGTGTTTGCTTTGGGCAAGGTGCTTCACCAGCACTGGCTGACCTGGATTAATTACCTATAACTGAGCTGAAATTGTGAGAGCATTGGGGGAAGAAATGAAGTTCACGATTCTTGATCCTGATTGATCTTATACACTGTCTGTCTTCTACATAGAAAGCACCACCACTGCCCTGTGGCTCCAGGAAAAGAATCTTTTCTGTCGGGAAGTGCTGGAGGGTAAAACAAACAGAAGGCTTGAGCATGAATGCCAGAGCAGAGATGAGGGGCAGTGTGATTTGCTGAGTTCGTTCACTTTTGTGTCTGAAAGCCACCACTGCCATCCATCTTGTGGCTATGTTAAATACGCCTCGTTGGGATAACGGGATGGCAGCCAGGACAGAAAGGATTCCAAAGCTCTGATCTTCTTCAGTGCTGAGAGCAGAATATGCCATGCCATTTATGTGAGTTTAACTGGTGTACCAGCATGCTCAAACTGGCTTACAAGGATGCTCCAGAGCAGGATTTCTAACTGGAGTAGCTGGGCTTTGCCTGTTTTCCATGTGGATTCGTGAAGATGCTGGAACTCTTAGCTGAGGAAGAACACAACAGCACAAATGGAGATGCAGGCTAAGCCTGCAGGCACACTGCAGTGGGCACATGCTGGATTTGCCCTTCGTGTGTGGTGGGTACCCAGCTGGTGAGCTGTGTCCAGGCACCTCGTGTTCCCTGGAAATATCCCCGGCACTATTTGTGGGACCGATCACAGATTAAAACCCCAAACTGTCGCTGTTGTACTGAAAACGGCAAGAAACGACACAATCAAGTTCAGGAAGAAAGTGGCGTTATTTAATTAATTATGAATCGGTTCCCAAAGATGACAGGAGGTTATTGGTTCTTTGACCAGCCACTCCCTAGAACGATTGGTGGAGACGATACAACTCCCATTTGAAAATATTTCTTCAGTATACCATAACAACTTTGCACAACAGACTCCAGGTGCAAAGGTAAAGAATTAGTTTACAAAACCCCGTAGCAGTGTTTTTCGTAGCTTTCATGAGAAACACAGAGCTCTCACAGAATGCTGCAGAAAGCTGGAAAATTTCTCTGCTAAAACTTTTCAGCGTCTACACCAAACCTTGTTCTACTACAGAAAAAAAATCCCCAGTGTGTTCTGCAGTTCATCATCGTGTAAAGCAGACACACGGAGTGTGTTGCTCCTTATTTCACCAAGAAGCCTGTTTAGTTGCTTAAGTTACAGCATAAAGTTATTCTACATTTTTACTGCTTTCTGCTGCTTTCTCTTCACATAATTTCTGAGTGAAATAATTCCATTTGGCTGATTGATTCAGGAATTTGACTGTCACATTCCAGGCATGACATTTGAAAATGCATGGTAATGGACTTGAAATGTGTTCCTGTAAGTTTTAAAGTGATTTTTTGTAATGTTGAGGTGGAGCACTAATATCCCTTTGGGTAAAATCTATTGCCCCTAGAAACAATATTTCAAAGTTCACTAATATTCATGACTCCTTCCCCTTGTAATTGCATTACTGAAAGAAAACCAATGTGCTTTCCAGGCTGGTTGGAAACAGCTTTGCAAAGATTTTTACAACAATCAAAAGACAAAAGTAGTTCCAGAGCAGTTGAATGGCTCAAACGCAGTAAAGATCCAGCTGCAATGGGCTGGAGCTCCTGTGCTCCATCTCTGCCTGGTGTCAGAGTGGCTTTTTGGCCCCATCTCTGGCTAGCCCTGCTGCCCCTGGGAGTTCAAAGCACAGACTTGCTCACATCTGTGCAGGGAAGAGTGTAGGGCTGCCCTAAGAGTGCAGAGAGCAGCTGGATTGCCTCCCTGACCTGTTTGTGTCAGGATGGTTCCTCTCCGAGCTGAGGAAACAGCAACTGGACAAAAATGCAAACTGGGAGTGCAATTATTTATTCAAGTTCATAATTTTACTTCACACGGTCCTGCTGTTAGTGGGGCTGTGGCTGTGACTGAGGTCACCTCTGATGAGTTTTTAGACTGAGGGCTGTGATCACTGAGGGCACCGTTTGCACGCTGAGCTGTGGTCTTAATGTCCCTGTCACACAGAGCACAGGAACCATTATCCCAGTGCACTATTCATTATAAAACAATCCTGCTGGAATTTTAAGTTTGCAGTAGTGTGAATTTTCATGTTTGAGGAACTGAGGCCTTTTTTGTCAGGTGACTGCACAGCAAAGTTCACCTTGTGAATGAGAGGAGCACCAGGCAATTCTGGCTACACTTGTCTCTCAAAAGGGTAGCAAGAGCCTGATTCCAGGTGCTGCACTGCTTGTGACATGTGCAGCAAAATGAAAATGGTGTCCCACAGTGAAAACAGCGTTGGCAATTAAAAATATCTTTGTTTCTTGTTTTTTTTTTTTTTCTTGCAAGCAGAGCATGAAAAACCTTTGGTGAAGAATGAATGCAAACCAGCAAAATGACCTTTCATGTTCACTTCACCACCACCACCTTGTTTTACCCTTTTCAATAGTGCTACAAGTTAGAGGTGGAAATTGTGTGTTTGCAATTTAAAGTGGTGATAAATCACTAATCATATCAAAAATTAGCAGGCAGCTCACCTGCTAAAGAGGAGACGCAGTCAGTTTCTGCAGACTGTCACTCCTCAAGGACGAATAATGTGTTGTACAGGGAATATGCTTCAGCCAGAATAATTAGGGAAAATACAGATGAGAGCTGTATGTCTGATGGAGTTACCCTCTGCTGCTACTCTCAGAGGGCCCTCTTGAAAATCGGATCTGTAATGGATGCTACGGAGATTTGAAAGAAAATTTGAAACATGCGACTTTTTATCTGCTTTTGATGTTGCATTCAGCTGCTTTCATCTCGGAGGATAAAAGTAATTGAACAATAATCCCGAAGAGAGTCAAATACACAAATCAATAAACTGCTCTCACAGGAGAATTTATTTTGATGAGCACACTGGTACCTCACACTTCCCCAGGCTCTGAGGTTTCCATTAGGTGGTCTTGTTCTCTTTAATACAGATAGTGTGCTCTGATTAGGAACGTAAACAATGAATGAGGCAGATCTACTCGCTGAGTATCACCAGACAAGAACAGCTTTTTGCCTCCTTTGAGGGATACCCTAAATCTTAATTGAGTGTTGAAAGCTTGGCACTGTCTTTTTATTTTTGTGTTCTTTTGGGAAGTATAATGAAAGCCAAGGGCTGGTGCTTCCATCAGACAAAGTGAGAACGCGGGCTGTTGTTAGGCAAGATCCCTCTGTCGAGTGTTTTCCTACCTTGTCTGTAATGTATGGAGGAATTTTTCATCCTTTGTATTCCTTTTCTCCGCAGTGCTTCCCAGTGATTCTGGATTTTTTTTTTTTTTTCTTTTTATCTATGACGATTTATTCTTCTGAACTGTTTATATGCATTCTTTAATAAATCCCAGGATGGGTCTGGTTGGAAGGGACCGCAGTGGCTCATCTGGTGCCACCTCCCTGCTCCAGCAGGGCCATCCCAGGGCACAGGGCACAGGATGGTGTCCAGTCAGTTCCTGAATAACTCCAGTGAGGGAGGCTCCAGCCCCTCTCTGGGCTCTGCTCAGGGCTGGGCACTGCCCAGGGCAGCAGTTCTGCCTCCTGTGCAGGGCAATCGCTGGGCTCAGGCTCTGCTCCAGGGCCCGGCAATGGCACCAGAGCAACGGGGACAGCCAGGGACAGCCGGGGCTGAGGGCCCCTCTCAGCTGGGGCTCCTCTCGAGGCTGAGCAGCCCCAGCTCCCTCAGCCTGTCCTGGGCACGGAGATGCTCCAGGCCCTTCCTCAGCCGCGCAGCCTCCGCCGGCCCCGCTCCAGGAGCTCCCTGTGCCCATGTCCTGGGGATCCAGAGCTGGACACGGCACCCCAGAGGTGCCTCCCAGGCAGCATCACCTCCCTTGATGTGCTGCCGAGGCCTCAAGAGGTTTAGGACAATTTGGCTCTTCCACTAGTGCTCACAAAGCCACTGTTCCATCAACTACAGAAGCTCCTTCTGCCAGATCAACAAGTAAAACTGGGAGTATTTTTATTTTTTTTTAATGTTTGTTGTTGAAGAACAGGATTCTGAAGGAACATTGAGAAAATTTCTCNTGCCGAGGCCTCAAGAGGTTTAGGACAATTTGGCTCTTCCACTAGTGCTCACAAAGCCACTGTTCCATCAACTACAGAAGCTCCTTCTGCCAGATCAACAAGTAAAACTGGGAGTATTTTTATTTTTTTTAATGTTTGTTGTTGAAGAACAGGATTCTGAAGGAACATTGAGAAAATTTCTCCTGCAGGTTGCACACACAGAAAAAGAACCCACAGTTACAGCTGAGAGAAAACCTGTCTGCAAGACCAGTGCTTTTTTCTGCTGCTCAGAATAACTGAACAGCCCTGTGACTGTGTAGAGGAAGCCTCTCTTTTACTCACTATTTTGATTACCTTATTTATTTTTATAGAGATAATTTATGTTTTGTCAGGATCTAGCTTCTGTGTTACTCTAAATCTCCTCCATTTAGTCCATGTGAGGATAACAGCAAAGCACACAGAGGAAGAGATAATAAAAATAAATGCATGTACGTGTTAGTAAAACAAACAGTTAAAATAAATATTTTATTTACGCATAATGAAATAAATTTGTAAAACCGGAGGTTTTACTTTTGTCTGGCAAAAACCAAGTGGTTTACCTGCTTTCTAATCTCACTTTCATTAGCATATTTAATTATGCTATTGTATTTAATCATCACAACGCTCAATAATGTACATTTTGTTCCCAGCCACGGAATGCCACTGCTCTGTGTATCCATGATCGATGCTTTTAATAAAATCAGTAGTTACCCTTTATTGTTCTTTTAAATTGTTATTTTTTAAGTGTGTTAGGGCACAACAGGTTTGGGGTATAAAAGAAAGCAAGCTCTCATTTTGCCATTTCATAATACAATGAAAAAAATTTCCTTTAAATAGATGCTAATAAACCTTTTTTAAAAAGCAGTGCTTAATTATCTTGAAGTTGTTTACAAGTGGAGCTTTGGCAGCTCAGCTCGGGCTGCAGCAGTGCTGGGGCAGGTGTTGGGAAGGCTGTGCTGGCAGCTCAGGTCCTGCTCTCCACAGCCTGTGCTTTCCCTGTGACCTCGGGAGCACCTGGATTTAGTCTGGGAACGTGACAGGCACATTTTGAAACAAATGGAGGGGTCCAGATAGATCTGGGATCCATTTAAGGGCGTTGGGGTTGTTTTAAGCTTCTGTTTGGTTCTGTTTAGCAAAGTAGAAGTCTGAGATTAGAGGATGTTTTACGGGATTTGTAATGTATGAAATATTTTCCTTTTTTATATATCTTTTCAAGTCTTGGGTTTCTTTCAGTGCAGAATTCTAAGTAAAATTTGCAACAGAAACTAAACCAGATCAATTTCAAAAAAATGAAGAGGATTTGCAGTTAACTGAATTTAAATGATTATGTTAGTTGTGGAGAGAGCTCGGTCCCTGGCTTACCTAACCACATACTCCATTATCTAACTTATCTCCTGTTTCTTTTATAATAGATTCATCAGTGTGGCAGCATTCCTCCTTCTTTATTGCTCAGAGAATGTCCTAAAATACCCTGGTTTAGTTTATCAGCTGTAACGACACCCATTTCTTTGTACATGGCTTGAGCTTCAGTTGGCTGTAGGCATCCCACAAACAGGTTGTTTGTTCTCTGGTGATTTTATTGTGTCAGTCTCACTCCTTTCTTGTCTTTTCTCTGTTGCAAGTCTTTCAGAACACACCTTTCTGTATAATTGCCTACTTTCAGCTCTGTCTGCATTGCTTTTGGACCAGCGATGAGATCTGAAGTGGTTTAAAAGAAAGCAAAAATTAGATCCAAATATTAGGGAGATGTTCTTTCTGCAGAGAAGGGCAAAAACAAAACACTTTCACAGCACTGAAAGACTGGTGAACTCTGTTTAATCAGTGTTTTCATCTGTCATGTCTGAAAAGGTATTTATCCCACGTTTTGGCTCAGAGGCATTGAAATGTGATGGGCAGCAGCTGTGAGAGCTGTGAGGCTCAGCAGAGGAGCTGTCACAGAGGGACACGTTGCACTTCAGGGATGGACAGAGTTGTCCATCACTCAGAAATGCCTGTTCATGGGACAGGGCTGTGGGAGGTGTTTATGGGACAATCTGTCTGTCAGGATCTCTCTGAAGAGCTGAGCAGCACACACTGTGGAGGGGCTTGGTTTACCCTGAACCACCACACACCCGTGAATTTTGCATTTGAGGTAAACTATTGATTATTTTTGCTCTGTTTGCCTTGCTACATTTTTTGATAATAGGTGTGTTTCCCTAGACTTGTTTCATCCTGTGGAAATTAAGGGAGGAAGATAAGGAATAGGGAATAAAGGGGAGATGGAGAAGGCTTCCGTTTTTGTCTAATACCTGGAGTAAAATCCTTGTTGGACACGTTTCTGTTTGGTTTCCCATCCATAGACCAAGAACAGTATCTTTGAAAAACACAAAGGAAACCTTCTAACTGCTGGTTCAAGGCCAGGTTGGGTGGGGCGTGCCAGCAGCCTGCTCCAGAGGAAGGTGTCCCTGTTCATGGCAGGGGGCTGGAACGAGATTATCCTCAAGGTCCCTGCCAGCCCAAGGCTTTCAGAGATTCTCTGACTGTGGGTTTTGTTGCTGTTGCTTGAAAAATGGCCAGTTTCAGTTTACTGTGGGAGTGAAATATTCTGTGCACTTCTCCACTACCAGATTTATATTTTGTAAATGCAAATTAATTTCAGTATTTTCCTGGGCTACAGCTGTTCGCTGTACCGTGCTGGTGGTTGGGAGAACACAGGTTTTGGTGGCCTTGCCAGCAACCAGTGCACCCAATTTTCTCCTTATCTCCTCCCAGTCTGCCTAGAGGAAGGGCTGGGGACTTTACTGGGGTGCCCTGGTTTTGGATGGCCTGCGCTGGTTGGAGCGATTGCCTGATGACCTCAGTGTGGGTGTGCAGAGGGAAAGGCAGAATTCACCTGTTTCCTCTCTCTTTCTGTATCCGAAAGCATCAGTTCAGGATTCACACAAAGCTGCTGCTCATTCCACGCTCATTTTTCTTCCCTTTGTGCATTCTCAGTCTCTGTAGCCTGCTGCTGGGAAACAGAATTTAATCAGTGCACTGCTAATAAACTCTGCCTCCTGCTCTCCATAGGGTCAGGGGACACAGGCACAGGGCACCAGACGAGGAGGGACATCTCCTCTCCCTGTCATGTCTTTACTGACAGCAGCAATTTCTTGCAATTAGGCTCCTGCAGCAGGTACTTAACCCGGGGCAGCAGCTGATTGTCTGTATTTAACTTCACTCCTCGACTTGAGCTCTGTGTTCAAACCCCAGTGTCCCCCCACGGCTTCCTTTCCTCTGTTCTTCCCCTGATGGAGGGTTACAGAACTGTGACAATTGTTATTGATAATCTAAACCAGCCTCTTCTTTTCTCTGCCTCACCTTGAGCGAGAGGATGGCAGATAACAAAATGAGCTCTGGGACACTCAATGAGGAATGAGCAAAACTGGCCTTAAAAGTCAGCTTTTCTGTGAAATTCTGATGGCAGAAAAAGCAGTCTCTGGACATTGTTTGCTCAATAATGTCTTTTTACCTGGACTGAGAACACAGATTCCACCAAAGGATCACTGGGAGAATTTGTCTCATTCAGGCCACGTAGAATCATCAAATCATTTAGGTTGGGAAAGCCCCTTAAGCTCGAGTCCAAGTGTTGACCCAGGACTGCCAAGCCCCACACTAAATCATGTCCCCGGGGGCTACACCTACATGTGTTTTAAATCCCTCCAGGGACTCTGACTCTTAAAGTTCCCTGGGCAGCCCGTTCCAACACCTGGCCATCCTTTCTGTGAAGAAATTTTCCTCTTATCCAATCTGAACATCTTCTGGCACAACTTAGGGCCGTTTCCTCTCATCCTGTCCCTGTTCCCTGGAAGCAGAGCCCGACCCCCCCGGCTGCCCCCTCCTGTCAGGGAGTTGTGGAAAACCAGAAGATTCCCTGAGCCTCCTTTCCTCCAGGCTGAGCCCCTCCCCAGCTCCCTCAGACACTCCTCATAGGACTTGAGCTCCAGACACTTCCAGACTTGCACATCCCAAGTATTCCAGAAAGGTTCCTGGCTGCTGAGTGTTTGCTGCAGCCCACCAGAGTAATGAAAGGTAGCAAAGCATCAGTGGGTGATGAGGTATTAAAAAACACTGTTCAGTCCTTGACTTTGATGTGAATGTTCAAAACGTAATTAATGGTTCAACCAGGCTGAAATAAAAATACAGCATTTGCACAGTGAAATCCCAGAAACTGCAATTTTCCTTGCGTGGGTTCAGGACTCATTTCAGTCGATCCATGGCAGTTGTTCCGTTGCTTAAGCTTCTTAACAATTTCCTTTTTTTTCCCCCTAAAGTAACACACATAGAAAATTTTACTTCAGGTTACATAGTTTACACCAATATCTGATCTCTTAAGTATTCGAATTGGGCCAGTGTGTTTCTGTCTTGCTTTGGAGGATATCTTCATATAGTTGAAGCTGAGATATGTATTAGCAGATTCTATTCCACTAGCCAAGCGCAAAGTTACTACTTTTCAGATATTTTCTTGCATTATTTGGAAGCTATCATTCCAAGAATACAGAAATGGAGAAGTTTGTCCAGTTTCAGATATCAGCACTACCAGAGAATTGTAGATGAATTATAAAATTTCCCGTTCTTTTGAAGGAAAACATTATGAAAAAGGTGATGTTAGGTCCCACGAATAGGTGCTACAGACCCTTTCAGACTAAATACTCACAGAGTTAACAGACAGAAGGAATTATATAGAGAGGACAGCAGGACCACTGCCCTTTAAAAACAACAATACAAAATCTCATCTTGGAAGAGGAGGTTTCAATGGCTTCTGCTGCAGAGGAAATCAGTGTGGCAACAGGAAAACATTTTCAAAATTATTATAGTCTCAGTATTCAGAAAAAAAGGAGATTGAAACCAAGAGAAGAAAACCGGAGAGAATATAAAGCTTTCCAGGGCCAGCTTCTATTTGTTGATTTAATTCCAGTCTGGTCTCTTCCTCTCTAAACCTAAAATATAAGTAGTTCTTACTTACTTATTCTTCCTCTGTTCAAGGATCTTGACAGCCACCAGATGTCAAATCTCTCCGCTTGCAGCCAGGGACACCTCAGGATATGGGTATTTGAGACCTGGTTTAGGAATGAGGCTGAGAACAGATGGTTCTTGTGAAAATGTGGTGTAGTGGGGTCTGCACTATGGATTTTACCTTCTTGCTTTGTAACCCAAACTCCTCTGTGGTTCATAGGCTGGTTACTCGATCCAGGGACTCTTTCAGACTGTGTGTGTGTGTGATGGAGCTCACAGCATTTGCAGGAAAGTTTTGAGCAGAATTAGAAGCTGGTTGAGAGGAGCTTCACACTCGGAGTTTGGGGTAGGAAAGGAAAGGGCAAATCTGGACAGGAGGGGAAAGGAAGCTGAAAACTGCAGGAAATCTTCCCTAGCTTTGGGCAGGGGACTCGGTGAGGTGATGCTGGACCAGATTGTTCCTTACTCACAGAGACAGTCAGCACATCTGACATCGATGAACCAACACCCTCTAATTGCTGATTGACTCCATAGCATGACTGATTTTAAGACAATAACTGTAATGAAAAAAATAAAGGCAGTAGAACATTAACATGGAGGTGAATTGCCATTTTCAGCTGCATTATTGTCTTGGTGTGAAATGTTTTTGCCACGTCTCAGCCACGTCCTGAGTTGGGCTCTGCAGTTCAGTGCTTGGTGTAGTGCAGAGTTCAGTAGGGCAAATATCTGCATTTGCTTTTGGTTTTCTTTCCTTTGGATGCACCTTGGAATGAGAATTGGGTTTACCTTTACTGTTTCAGGAGCTGAATATTTTCAGAGAACCATTCTTTTGTTCACCTAATTTATCTGTACAACTCATCTGCAGAAACAAATTCCGTGGATTTATAGAAAATAAATGCTTAGCACCTAACACTAAGCATATATGTGTATATTTATGCATAAAAATTTCCTAATTTTTAAATTAGTTTTTTTGTTGTTGTTGTTTGACACACAGAGTTAAAGACTCACATTTAAGAGGTGTTTTCTGGATGCTGAGGGATTGACATGATTTATAGGGAAACCTAAAGCATTTGCTAGCTTTAGACCCCATGTCTTTTAATATCCATCCTGTTTCCAGAGAGTCTGCACACGTGTGTATCTATATAAAGATGCAGAATACTTTCCCACTGCCTGTCCTTAGGGGATTTTTAGCAGTAATACAGAATCTGCAGGTTGTTAAAATGTATTTTCTGCTTATGCATGAGTAGATTGAAGTCGGTGGCTGGTGCGTGCTTTACTTTCAAGAATTACTAGAAGGGTTTTTTCCCACTTTAATTATCTCTCAAAGAAGTGTGACTGGTATTCAGGAGTCCTTCCAACTTTTTTGTTCCCATGAAAACGTTTTTTTTCATAGGTTGAAGTCGTGAGAGAATATGAGAAGTGGGCAGAACCCTGAATTGTGCTTTAAGTTAAGAAACTTTATATGAAATTACATATTTTCTGATTACCTTGTTCAGATATATATTGAGCGAAAGAGCAAGTACAAGTTGAAGAAATGTCAGATAAACAAACCGACATCTGTGGAATTTTTATGATCTGACTTATCTCAAATGCTGATTTTACTCACTCATCCTTCATTCTTTATATCTACATGTCTAGTGGCACGTGCATTTATATTTTATATAAAGGGCAGAGTGTAGTCACAGTATTTGAGTTAGGCTGTTAAATTAAGGAACAGCAGGTGAAAATGATTCCTCCACATGAATATTCAAAGTGTACCTCAGACAGATACTGTAGAAAGAATAATAAAGAGCAAAGAAACTTTGATGGGACCAAGGCATGGAGATGATCTGAAATTAAAGTTTTATTGGCTGAGATGACTTAAAAAACTTACTCCAGGAGTGGCAGGATCTGCTTGTACAGCCCATTGCCAGAACATCCAAGAGTTTAACAGACGAGGGGACACTGGGATGTTGGAAGTCCAGCAGTTGGTCCCTTAGTCTTGATTCTTCCACTCTGGGGCTTCAGTGTGAGCACAGTGGGTGTGGAGGTGGCAGGAGGGTGTAGGGGCCATGGAACTGAATTCAAAGCTGAGAGACTTGAGTTCATTCCTTCCCCGGGGGCCTTTTCCTGTGTGTTTGCATCACTTAGGGCTGGACTCCCCAAGGCTGTTAAGCACTGTCAAGCAGACCATCAACTACTATTATTTTTTAATTTTTTTTTGTAAAAATGAAGAAAGCGCAACTTTCCCACTGATGGAATCTTGTCACCACTGTTGGATTCAGTGAGGTCTCACAGGAATCAGGAGCACAACCACTGTTCAGGGCCTCATGACAGGACTTTTCCAGGCAAAACTCAGGAGCCAGAATGCAGTTGTGGATCCGACGTTCATTTCCCTATCACTTTACACATTCCACAGACAAGAGCATCCAGAACTGTGGAGTGCTGGGACACTCCAGACATGGAAGGAAGCGCATTAATGGATGGCCGCCTTGTTTAAACATCAGATTATATTTATATTTCTTCTCCTGCTTCCCAGATCCCGTGCACGGGCCCCAGAACGTGGAGGTGGTTGACATCCGCTCGCGGCAGCTGACGCTGCAGTGGGAGCCCTTCGGCTACGCCGTGACGCGGTGCCACAGCTACAACCTCACCGTCCACTACCAGTACGTCTTCAACCAGCAGAAATTCGAGGCAGAGGAACTCATCCAAACTTCTTCCCATTACACCCTGCGGGGGCTCCGACCCTTCATGACCATCAGGCTGAGGTTGGCCCTCTCCAACCCCGAGGGCAAAATGGAGAGCGAGGAGCTGGTGGTGCAGACTGAGGAGGATGGTGAGTTGTCGTGGGGTTGGGTGGTTGGGTGTTGAGGGAAGACTCATACTCCAGTTGTAAATAACAACATAACCCTCTGTCCCACGAGACTTGGGCAGCTTCACTGCACAGTGTGTCTGTTTTGAGTGTAAAACTTGTAGGTGTAAATGATTTCCATTTCACAGCCATGTTCTTGAAAGGGCAAAGATCCCTGAAGTGCTTGGGCGTGACAGACACCTGTCTGAGCAGCTATTAAAGAGCTGTAGGTTTAATTCTTCGTCTTCTGAACTGCCCAGCAGCTTCCTTTATCATATGGGCAAATGTAATCCTGGTATTTATTGATTCTTCTTGTGCCTTCACAAAAGAAGGCATCCCAAAAAAATGTATAATTCCTTCCTTTCCAGAGCGTAGCTTTTCTTAACACTGATCTTCTGGACATCGCATTTTATAGAGATCGCAGAAGCAAAATTAACTGTGGATATAAAAGAACAGTTGTGGTTATAAAAGAACAGTTTTCTGGAGGAACTGATGGAAAGCTTCAAAGTGTTGTCATCCCACCTGAGCTATTTCAGACCAAGGACTAAATTCTTCTGCCTGGGCTGTAGAAGTTGCTGTCCTAAGTTTCTCTCAGCTGAAAGTGGCTCTTCCAGCCCAATAAATCACATGGGGGGACACAAAAGGATGGCAAACATTTCAGAGAAATGAGCGGGGTTTTTATCAGACAGGCTTGGGAGTGCTGGTAGTTGGTTATCTCCTACAGCATTAAAATTTTGCTGGAGTAGGTGGATTTTTGAGCTGGCCTTGTAGCTGTAATGAAATATAAATCTTGCATCATTACTTTACTAAGCAGATCAGTCTTTCCTATTGATAAAGGTGTGCAGGCCAGCAGCATCTCCATGCCAAGGTGCAGACTGGCTGTTTAGGTGGAGAGTTCTGCTGCTATGTGGGTGGAGAAGGACAAATTAAATTCCCTGCTGCTGCTCTGCTGTACTGGAATAAAATCATGCTGAAATTAGCGTCATATTTTCATGGGTTCTGATTTTATTTGTCACTTAGTGGTTACTTTAGGGTATTGTTATTTGCACCAAAAGTTGAGAAATAAGCCTTTCACATTGATAGTAGCTTGGTAATGGTAGTGCCTTGAGCGATTTTAATTTTTAATTTTATTTATTTATTTTTAGTACTCAGCTTCCTGTCTGGTGGCCTTTTGGTGTCTCGTGTGTGTGCAGCTGGAGCTGGTGGTAGTTTGTAACAGAGTTTGTTGGGTTTTTTTTCCCCCTGCAGTTCCTGGACCTGTTCCCTTGGAATCTATCCAAGGAGGACCTTTTGAAGAGAAGATCTACGTTCAGTGGAAGCCTCCAAATGAGACAAACGGCATCATTACACTCTATGAGGTGAGAAGAACAGATTGTTGTCAAGGCATACGTGCCACAGGGCCCTTTTCATGTGTGTTTAAGCCAATCCTGAGCTCTGAGACATCTCAGCAGGTGCTATAAAAAACCTGATTAAAATAGATAAGAATCTTCAAGATAGTCTGCTGCCACCACTGCAAAAGTTTCCCAGTTCAAAAAAGAGAAAGATTTCTTTCCAGTATTTGTGGCAAAATGAGAGCCACCCATTTTCCCATGTCTCAGGTGCCCTTTTCTTTCTGCGGTAGCTCCAAGGTTGGTTTTCTTTCTTTTTTTCCTTCTTGAGGTAAAACACTGTCAGGTTTTATACCGGCACACTGGAACTGATTCCTCTTCACCTTTCCACCAGTCACAGCACCTCCTGGCAATACCAGCAGAATGGAAACATCAAATCTTACCTTACAGTGCTCTTTTTGAACGTTGCAGTGATACATTTGTCCATCCCAACAATTTCCCTGATGCCAAACAAAGTGTAGAGCAGCTTATGGGATGATCGCTGACCATCCTGTGCTGGATGAGAAAGAAATATTTAAATGTGATCCCAGAGTGTATCAGAGGAGGTGTTTCTTGTGAAGGTAAGGAGGTGTTACTGCTGTCCTGTGCTCCTGGTGAAACTCTCCATAATGTCGTGTACGCCCAAACATGTGGAACAGAAATGCGAAAGGAGGGACTCTTTAGGGGATCACGGGAAATAAGAGTCCTACAAGAGAAGGTAAAGGCACTTGGAGTAAATAGCAGAAAGTGGTGCACCACTGCTGGCTGAGCGTGTGTCAGTTTAGGGGTTCAGCATTCACCTCTGTAAGATTAGAGAAAGTGAAACATAATTTTGTTTTTATGGTGGCATAAAACCCCTCACTGTGGCTTGTGCAGCATTGTCTGACACAGAGGGGCAAGAACCAGTATTTCACTTTCTCTTTTGTGCTTTTTGTACAAACTCACTTTAGAAAGGCTGCAGGTGCAAGAAGCAGATCTCCCACCACCGATGAGGTTCTCCCTTCCCATCCAGCCTCTCTGTTTGGGACAGGATGTCCTGTGACGTGGCACTCCCAGATCTCCTTGCTAGCACTGGCTCTCTCTGTCACAGTCAAATGGAAAAAATGAAGCAGGTTTAACGTCACTGGGATCTTACACTCCAGCATGAGCAACGGATGAAGCTTTCTCCTTCAACTTCACTTTTAGGTCATCATTTGGCTCACAGAGTCCAGACTGAGTTTGATAAGCAACACTAAACAGATGAACAGAGTTCCTCTTGGTAATTTAGTGTCATTTCAGCTGGGCTGAAATCCCTGACTCAGTATGGAGTCATTGTTGGTCACTGTTGAGACACTTAAGAAAATGTGTGCAGGGTGCACATCATCTGTCAGTGCTAAAACAGAACTAACCCTCATCATTTCATGGTTTTTGAAGGTGTCTGTGTAAGGAATTAGGCAGTAAAACTGGGTGTATTTTAAAGGAATTAACCTGAATAGAATCAGTTACGAGTTCATTTTTTTTCTGGCAACACAGGTGACCTGTAATAGAACATATTTAAAATAACCCAAGCCAAATGATGCAAACGATGTAAAAATAACTCCTTTTAATTTTTAAAGAAGCAGTTTCTTACTAAAATATTGCCTTGGGCTCAGCTTGTTGAAAGGACTTCAGCAATCTGAGTAGCTTTTCTGGCTGAGCAGCTGCATGAGGCACTTTATTGCCTGCAGGGTTGTGATGCATCATGACAGTGCCTTTGCCCCTGAAGTCATGTCATTGCTCAAGTCTCAGCGGAGGCACAAACAAATTTTTCTGTTCTGATAATGACTCTCTGCATATTTGGCAGCTGGAGACAAAGAGAAGTCAAGGTGAATTCAAACTCTTCCTCCTTTTTCCTACTCCCCCTCATCTCCAAAAGGATGAACATCCAAGTGCTAGAAACAGCGTGAGAGCCGGAGTGCCTGGAGATTGTCACAAATGGAAATGTTGTCCTTTCCTGTCCCTTCTTCCATATGAAAATTCCTACAGAACCTTTCCACTGTCCATGGAACCCAGACACAAGTCCATCAGCTGGAGATAAAAATACAGGAGAGCAGTTGCACATAACCTGGAGAGATGGCCAGGGCACTCTCAGGGTGGTTTGCTCCTTTTGGAACATGGGGATCCATGCAGATGGATCCCACACAATTCCTGTACACTGTTACTGGTGTCACTGGGAATTCTGCTCTGTCTTGGGAGATTCAGCGATGTTCCAGTGAATTTGCAGCTCTCTGGAAGCTCTGCAATTGTTTTGCTGTTATTAGGGAGAAGCAAACACAAAGGCCTGTGAGCATTTATTAAAGAAAAATTCCCTGCAAAGTATTTATGAGGAATTACCACTTTATGAACTTGAGTTAGTGGTGTCAGGTCCTGCATTACACCTGGAAGCAGCTGGCTAAATTCACACATAGGAATTGTGCAGCTGAGAGTCTCTCAAACCCCTCTGGGCACAAACCCTCCTAATAAAAACAAATAAAGCCCCACCTTCTCCTCCTAGGAAATAGTTCTCTCCTCACCATCACCATCACAATCTGATTCACTGTATCTGGATATTGTATTTTCCCTCTAATTCTGTTTAAAAAAAATTGTTGTAAGCTTCTAAAACACTCTGAAATAATCATGCTGTCTATTCTATTTACATCCCACTTGCTTCCCTTTGGGACTGATTTTCTTCTCATGTCCCTAATCATCCTTGCAGCTCCCTGCCAGATGTCCCTATAACCCAAATTGCCGTTGCAGTTTTCATATCCACTGCTTGGGTGCCAACTGGGCTGGGATTCAGCAGCACAACCTTCAGCAAGCCTTTTGGCAGCCAGAAGCACTAATTTTGTAATGACTGAATACTTCTGAAGAGCCTAAACAAAATGGAAGGACTTTAATGAACCTTTTTGACTTCTGCAAGTCTCTTCTGATGGGTATTTGTCCTTCAAAATGCCATTGTAGCCTTTTACAAAGCAAGAGCGTTGCATTTAAAAGTGGTTTAAACCCCCTCTGTGCTCAGTTGAGAATTAATTGTTTCACTGGGTACAGAAACAGCTGGATTTTTAAACAGAGGGACCTTTCAGATCCCTTGTAATTGCAGGTCTAGATCCTTCTCTAATTGCAGTCTGTTTCTGGGGAGCAGAAACCTCTTGTTCGAGGCAACTTGGAAAGCTCCGGGAATTACAAATCAGTTAATCAGTGCTGGAAAGATTAGGATATGAGCTGGGTAGAAAGGGAGGATGGAACAGATCGTTCTGGGGTGCTGGGGAGCCCAGCAAAGCTCACAGGCGTGTGGTGAGACAGGAGGTGTCAGTCTGTCTGTCCATTAGGAAAGCCAGTTGGGAGATGCACAGGCTGCTGTTGGAAGTAACAGAGGGAAAGCCTAAAGCCTCTAACAGGTCCCCAGGGGGCTTCAAGGTGTGTAGGTACCTACAGGGGGCAGGTAGATCAATCTGTGCTCAGAAACCCAGCTGAACAGCAAAGCTGGGCTTTGCTGGTACCTTGGTTTGGGTAGAACGCTCCACACAGATGGTTCTGCACGTGATGCTCATGGAAGAGGCACTGTTACACTTTTGTTGTTGTTATTGTCTCCAGGAGCAACCTGTGAGTGGCACAATTCAATAATATTTCAGTAACCCTGCCCACAATCAGCCTCCTGGCAGACTGAAAGCACCACAACTTGTTGCAATTTTTATTTTACTTTTTTTTAACCCGTCCTGAAAAGCTGCTCTGCTTTAAAATTCCTGATAATCAAATGCTGCTCATTGTCCTCACACCATGTGGGAGTTCAGCTTCAAAGCCTTTGTGTACAAAGACATGCAACAAAGATTTATTCCTTTTAATTTATTTTTTCCTAAGTGTGTGTAAAGTCAAACTTACCATCAAACAGACTTACACTGTCATTGGGCTGCAAGGGCAAGCAATCTCATTTAAGGTCATGGACCAGCTTTGGCACTAAAATTCTTCTGCTTTTAGATGACCTGAGGTTGTCTTAGATGTATGTTTTGTCCAAATTTGCATCTAGAAAATGTAAGTAAACAAAATTTATTTATGTCTACATTTTGCTGTTCCTCTGGGCAGCTGAGAGCTTTCAGGGGCACTCAGTAAGTGATGCTGGCTTTTGCTCTCATAAATAAATTTTTTGTGTGTATTCTGTTTCTCAGAATTGTCAGGTTTTAGAATATTTCACCCTTAAACAGGCAGAAGAAAAAAAAAAACCTCCTATCTTTGCTGTCTGAAATACTTGTCACATCTCTTGGGGGAAGGCATCGTTAGAGGTATTGCAATCCTAACAGCATTTAAAGGGTGGATCCTGAATATTCGGCTCCTTGGCTGGAAAAATGGCTCCCAGACTGTCGAAGTCCTTTCAGTGAGCCATGCCTAAGGCAGTGTTGAAACAGCAAACTGTCTTTTTAAACATTGCAAGGTGCAGTCCTGTAATCACTTATGTCCTCATCTTTGGGATTGTTAAATCCCTGGTGGTTTGGGGGAAAAATAAGGATGCATTTGCAGCTTCTAACTAGCTAGTTTTGTCAGTCACTGTTTCTGAAACGCTGTAAATCTCTATTTTGATGGCAGGAATAATAATACAAGGGACTTTCATACACAATTTCAGATCTTTAATGGGATGCTTGGAGCCCAGTACATCTAATCCCAGTGGATTTGAGTTTAAATTGCACTTCAGAGGCTACAGATCCTCTTAGGTACCATGTAAAATTGCAGTCTGCCCTTCTTCATCTCTCCAGTTGCCAATATGCCATTCCTACTCCATCACCTCACTCCCTTTTTCTCTGCAGGAGAGGCTGTTGCACGCAAACTGCCTCTTTAGAGTGTCGTGCATAAGGTCAGTATTGGTGGGATATATTGCCTGTATTTATAAAAGGGTGGAAACTAATTTCTTCCACCCTTGACCCCTGAAAGTGCATGCTTATTACAACAAAAAGCAGGATTATCTGGTGTGATAGCTATGCAGGGATATGCATCCATTTCTATTCATAGCCCTTTTCTAAGCTATTCAGGAAACCTGATTTTTTTTTTAGGATTAAAATCTTTCCTGCTGAAAGGTGTTGCCAAAAAAAAGGGTTTGCCCAGAAAAAGCTGCAAGGGTTGGGAGCTCAGCTTGGCGTAGTCATTTGTTTGTTTATTTAAAGGGTTTGGGGGTTTGTTTTTTTGGGTTTTTTTGTTGCAAAGAGTGAAAAATGGCTCCCACAAGAAGGAAAGCAACAACCACAAAATCTTGCAACCAATTTATATAAAGCTCTACAGTCGAAATAGTGGAAGGATGACAATTCTCGGAAATTGCCTTCAGTGAGAAGTGGCTTTGAATGTTCCCATGAAAATCAATCATGTTACAGCTTCTCGATTGCATTCCGGGGATGCAGGAGACTCCTGGGATGGAGCTTTCTCACTTAAACTCGCTGCGTTGGGCCGTGCCACACGCAGCTGGGGCTGCATTTCGCTGAACATTAGCAGAACATCCCGGAGAGCTGTCAAGTGCTCAAAACGCAGGCAGTGATCAATTAAAGATGGGGTTTTGGGTCTGGCTTTATCACTCATCTGCAGGGACGTTGTTGGGAATTGCTCTCTGTTCATCCGCAGCGCTAACGCTGTTTGCCTCTGAAACCGGATTTTTAAGATGTAAGTCTATTGTTTGTCCAGAGTCCATGAAAGTCCAATTACATCAAGAATAAGGGGTCTGCTGCATCTGTGCTCTACTGAATTAGACTTCTTTCATAATCTAAACTAGCAACGCAAGTGTGTGGCCATCTATCGTCTGTTTACGTTCGAAGCTCTCAGCCCTGCAGGAGGCTGTGTCACCCTCTCGGTGACGTGCAAGGAAAGCTGTTCACATCTACCCAGCTCAATTAGTTCTGGAGTTTATGGCTCTTAGCACGGAAGGGCTGGGCTGGCTAAAGAGAGATTGTTTATTTTATGCCTGCTGACTGTGCTGTTTACTGAGCACTTGGTGAACAGGTTGGTTAAACGCTGCCAGTGTTCTGGGCTGCACTTAATAAAGATTCAGGCCAGAAGATGGGAAATGAACAGTGCTGATTGCACTGATTTATTATCATTTGTTGGCAATTGAGAGGGATGATAAATCTGAGCATTGCTCGCTCTCTCAGTAGCTTGGGATGCTGTGCTAGTCACAGATCCTGTGGCTCTGCTCCTAGAACAAGGCAGGGCTCAGTGAGACAACTTTCCAGTGAGATTTGAGGATCACAAGGTCACAGGAAATATCTTTCCCCCCACCTCACAACCAGTGGCATCCCACAGAGAGCCTTCCCTGCCCCCCCCATGCTGTTTAATTAATTTTAATAAATTAATAGGGCTTATAAGCTCCCCTGTCAGCACTAGAATTCGAGGATGTGCTTGAGTGACCCCCCTGCCACACACAGGGCGTTCATTTAAGGTGGCTCCTCTGATGCTGCAAGGAAAGCACGATTTACCTGTGTGCCATAACACAGAGGGCAACAAATGCAGCTGCTGTTTTGGTGGAACAAAAAGATGGTTTTCTTTCCCCATCACGTTTAGAAACATCAAACGCCGTGGCAGGACTGAGGTTACTTGGAGCTGTGTTGATTTAAGGCTGCTGTGGGGAGCTAACAGGAATTAGGCTGGGCTCTGTCTGCCTGGCATGTCCCGGGATGATGGCTCTGCTTGGCTGCTCCTGCTCCTCCAGCTAAGGAGGACAGCAGCAGGGAGGATGCTCCAGATGCAGGCTGGGGGTTTACTCAGGGGTTACTCCCTGTTGGAAAGAGCCCGCTGTATTTTACAGCGCCTGTTCCTCTCCATCCCGTCCTAGTTACTTTAAACTTAGGGAGTGTTTAAATGGTTTCCTAATTAGGGATTCTTTTCTGAACAAGCACCTCAAAGAGCTTTTGAACAAACTTCTTCAAATTATATAGGATTCTTAATTGTGTGTTACTTACTTGCTGTTACTTGCAAGATGTGCTTAACTTGGGAGCATTTGTTAATGATGCGTTTTAAAATCCTGTGGTTTCCAGTAACATCTTAGGGAGAAAATGAGAGGGTTTCTGAGAAACTCAGATGTCAGGGTTTTTCAAATGCATGACAACCTCCAGGTAAGTAGCATACTTGTGTTATAAATAGAATGAATCAACTGTTAAAAAAAAATTGCTTGATCAAGCTTTTCAGAAATAAAAGCATAATGTGGTCCCTTGAGCACAACAATTTCTTTGATTACCTTTTTATTGTTCTTTTGAAGCCAACAGACATGCAGTGATATAAATCCCATGCAAATGAGAAGACATTTGGTTACAACAACAGTTTTTTTTTAAGGAGCTGAAATATTTTAGTGTGCACGTTGAGCTTTTTCTAAGCCAATAATAATAATATAAATGATAGCTGAAAAAAACCTCCAACTTATTCTTTCTTGTAATGAAGTTCAATTTTAAAGCATCCTTTTGTAGATACATCAGCATCTTCTCTTTCTGCCTTCCAATACTTTTTTTTCCCAGAAAAAAAATACAATTTCAGTCTATTCTTCTTTCTTCTCTGTACTGCTCATCCAGGAGAACAGCTGATCCTCAATCCCATTTCCTCCATCTCATCTTTTCACGTGGCAGTGTACCTGTGCAGTTAAAGTGCTACAAAGCTCTTCAGCAACTCCATTTTCACTTCTTGCAGTATTTTGTTTACCAAAATGTAGCAGTTACCTAAGTTGAAAGCAAACTGCAGATGCATGTTTGCACTTCCTTCCTAGATTATTGTTGGTTTTTTTTCCCTCTGTTTCATCTTCAGTATTGTTTAATTTAGAAAATACATATGACTGAATAATTCAGATGTGGTGGTGGCTTCATCCTGTTAATGGATGCCACTGAGGAACTTTGTAAAAGGGGAGAAGCCAGTCAAGGTGATCTTTGCATCACCTTCAGAAGCAGTATGTGTGTGTGGATGCATGGTTCCTTGTGGGAAATTCACCTTGTTGCTGTCCTTTGTGCTTGTGTCTTAGAGCCAGTCTTTATGATCCTGCCATCCAGTGGACAGGATGGGTTTGGGTTTAGTTTTCTGTGCCCTGCTCACTTACCAATTTCTGCCACTTTGAGTCCTTTGCCTCCTTTTTTCCTTCTCCTTTTCCCTTCCCTGTTGGTTACCACGTTTCCCTGCTCCCTGCTCTCGCTGCTGTCCGGGTGGGATCGCTGGCAGTGAGGGTGGGGTGGCTGCCGGAAGGATGAAGGCTTTAGCACAGCGAGAGCAAACTTCCTTTCGTTCTCAATTCACCTGCTTCTGTCTGAAACTGGGACAAGTGGCTTAGGGTGAGCTTGGATGTGGCTTGGAGCAACCAGGCCTAGTGGAAGGTGGCAGGGGGTTGGCATGGGATGATCTTTAAGGTCCCATCCAACCCAAACCATTCTGGGAGGCAGACACTTGACTTGGAGAAGAAGTGCAAATGTACAGCTTAAGGTTCAAGTGACTAAAACTACACGATCTCACAACTGTCAGCTACAGTAAGAGCTAAGACTGATATTTGATCTATAAATGTGGCCAAACCATTTTGTCCACATGTGGGCCTTGCTCCTGCTGCTTTCTGGTGTGCAGCAGACACAGCAGCTGTGTGTGATGCTGGTCACACCCCACTGCCTGGTTTGGGGAGTTGTTCTTTGCCACAGCTTTTCCTACACCCAGTCCATCATGGCAAACCACAATGAGGTGTTTCAGGCAGAGCTTTCAGCATCAAGGAGTAAGTGAGGAACAAGCATGGAGATTGAATAACTGCCTCAATGCTGCAGTCCTATCAAAGCAATTTCTGTAGTTGTCATTTTCTGCTATTAAGCTGAACAATGAGGCTCTCCAATAAAATCATATGAAATAACAGCTCATTAAAAGCTCTCCTTAATATATAGCATGCTAATTAATGCCAGTGGGGTGCAAGCTTGAATGGCAGAATAGACTATAATGTTTAGAAAGTAGGTAAAATAAAAGAAGATATTTTATCATTAATGACCTTTTAGTAAACCTAATGAAATCCTTAATGGCCTGAATACATTACTGAGGCACTCCCAATTGCTTTGCTACCAAGTCCATTCTTCCTCGTTTTCTCACAGACATTAAACTTGGCTTTGTTTATAGAAAACAAGAAGCAATAACATCCCAAGGAAATATGAACAGGAAGAAAGAATCTGTGCAAAAGGAGAGCGGAGGAGACTTCTCAGCCCTGCTGTCCCTTGTCCTGGTCAAAACTGGGTGCGGGAGCATGTTGTATCCTGCTTTGGCTGTGCTGCCTGTGTTTGTATTCAGGTTTAATTGCCCCCGTGTTTACGTGGCTCTCGGTAAATAGGCCAGGGAGCAAATGGGCCTCTTTTATTCCCGGGGTCTCCCTGGGTTAACTTCCATATTCATTCCTAATGAATAGCTGCGCTCTGGCTTTTTATACTCCTACCAGCCATGCTGTGCTTGTGCTGTGACTCAATTAAACGACTTTATTCTGCAGGGCTTTTAGTCTTTCACGTGTTGCCAGCCTTAAATATAACTTGCAAATGCTGATTAACTCTGCCTTAACCTTATCCCAGAAGAAGTAGCACAAGAATGGGAAAATGAAAGGCCTTTGCTTCCTCCCGTTTCCTGGATGAAATTTAGTGGGCTGGGGAAGGATGTAAGTGCAGTAATTGCCTCGCTTAAACTGAGTTTCAAGATGGAAAATGTCCCCATTCATCTGGTCATAAAATACATTTTTCAGTTCTTTACTTTTCCAGCACTGGAGAGGGATTGGGATCATTCACTAACCTGTTCACCAACTCTTTCCTGTCGTTAGAAGATAACTTCCTTCAAATTACTGCCTTTGTGTCATACTTGGTGCAATTAACTTTAGTCTCCTACCCCAGGTTGTCTGAAACTCCCTGATAACATTGAACCTAAGTCCATCTGCAAGCTGAAGTCACCTGCAGTAATAATTGTTCCTAAGAAGCACTGGTGGTTGGGGAATCTCAGGAGAGAGCCCCTGGCTTGCTGTGTAATCATGTTTCAATCAGCTTCATGGAACCATGAAATGGATTGTCCCCCTGACGTTCCTACACTCCAGAGCACACACTCTGCTGGGCAAGTTAATTCCTTGTTTGGCTCCAAGCACAAAAAGAGCTTCTGGTATCCCCTCCCATCCCAGCAAACCAAGGAGGAAAGGAGCACAAATCACCTTGAAATCAGAATTTGAGAGCGTAGCAGCATCAGCCAGCCCTGTTTTGTTTTCCCAATCATCCAGTGAGAAGCGTGGTGCTTTGGGAGAGAGATGCCCAGGCTGTTGGCTGCGTACAGGAGGGCTGGGATGAATCACAAAGCCAGCAGTGGTGATGACCAGGGGGTGATCAAAGAGCTGCCGGAATCGTGAAAGTCTGACAGGAAGGAGAACCCATCCAGTGTCTTGTTAACGTCCTCTTGGATGTTGGAGTCAACTCCTCTCTTCTGGAGCTGGGAAAAAGAAGATGCTGTGAAGACACAGTCCTGAGGCGATGAAGGATATTCTTTTTCAGCCACCTGCAAGGAAGGTCTGGTCATGTCTTGACAGAACTTAATTCCCGTTTCAAACTCCCTCATTTCAGGAATATTTTGGTCTTTCAACAGTAGCGAAACTTCATTCAAAACAAATCCAAAATCAGCTCACCAGTGAAAATTTTAGGAATTCTCTCTTACACCCGAGTCTTGTCCCTGGAAGATTTAACATGTCTTGACAGTTTTGTATTTTGTGTTGAAATGTTCCCAGTTCAGGGTTGCTCTGAATTTCAGGTCTGAAACCCTTCTTCTGATGGAAATGATTCATTAATCCCTGGGCTTTCATGGGCCAACTCTAAATTTCACAGGAAGGAACCAAGAAAAGCAAGGCTATTGCTGTTGTCCTTAAAATGCTTCCACAAGGCCCATTTCTTGAAGAGAAACTCTGAGAGGTGACACAAACTAGAAAATAAAACAAAACAACTTCCCCCTGCCGAAACAGCAAAAGGTTCTTCCATCTAAATTTATGTTGTCTTTTAGAACGAGTGATTTTCCCTAAGGCCCATGCCTCGGTGCTTTTCCAGAGGCAGGAATGTGCTCCCCCAAACTGCAGAGCAAGCTCAGGGCTTTTCTCCTCCATGAGCTCCTGCCCAGGACAGGTCCCATGCAAGGGTGATGTCCAGCTCTTCCCGTGGCTGCAGTCCTGGCAGCAGAGCGATGGGAAGTGGTGAGGTTTGTTTGTTTATTTTCTTTTGTACAGAGCCCAAGGGCCTTGTGGCTGCCCAATAATTATCAGTTTGTCTACTGGAGAATAGAAATCCAAACACAAGTCATGCATACAGAACTCCTGCGTGTTACTGTCTAGAACATTGTTCCTTTTAGTACTTCATAAGTTCCTTTTTCCACTGAGCCGAAAGGTTTTTCTGAGCTATTTAACTTTGTGACATTGTTGAACTTGCACTAAATTTAAAGAGGAAAAAAAATGCATATACAGCATTACTAACTTGCCATTTTCTTATTTAGGCCACAGACAAATTAGAAATTATTCAGGTTACCCAGACAAAAGCTACATCCTCACCAAGCCATCATCCTTATTACGGGTGAACTTTGTGAACCCATCCACGCAGCAGTTGAGCAATCACTGCTGCTTGGTGGATGCAGTTCAGTCCTTTCCCTCACACTCTAATCTTTCTCTCTCATTATATTTTATAAAACCTGTCTTGTAACACTCCTCATTCCAGAAACATCGTGTCTTCTTTCCAGACTTCTCTCTGGAGCAGAGAAGAGGTTTCCAGCTAGATAAACCCATGGCTTCAGCTTTCAGAGGAGTTGCCAGCAAGAGACAAGTCTGTGCTGGAGTGACACAAGTTGTAGCAACCTTGGCTTGGGCAGGAGTAATGAGACACAGCCCTGGGCTATAAATTGCATTGCCTTGGGAACGAGGGGAATTCGTTCTGCTTTGCCTGAGGCAAAGGTCTGCCGTGCTGTCAGCTGAGTTTCTCAGACTCTCCTTTTCCTCTGTCATGGTAATAAGTACCAAGAAAGCTGCTTGTGAAAGACTTTTGAGGAAATCCCTTGTTACCTGCTACTAGTTTAACTTGTGTAATCCCAGCAGCGGCAGCAGAGGGACATCTATTTCTGGCTGCTTTGCTGACAGGTTTAAATAAAGACAGTGGATTTCGCGGGACTTTGGAACAGCCTCTCTGGACCACAAGAAATTCTCTGCAGCTACAGTGGTTTGCCAGGAATTGTCAAGGGAAGGATGACAGTCGATGAGCTGCAGTTCTGCCTGCTGCATGGAGATCTTGGTGTTTCCCTTTGTTACCCTGAGCTCCTCGGTGGCATAAGAAAACAATCTATGTCAGTGTGTCTGACATTTCTAATAGGGAAACATGGTAGGAGTGGCTCTTTTTTTCCCCCAGCAAATCTGATAAAGAGGAAGCCCTAGTGAAGCATTCCTGCCCAGGAAGAATCAAGATGTGCCGTTTACCCACTGCTTTTTCACGTCATTACATGATTGTTTTAGCAGCTTCCCTCCTCACGGGCTCCACGCACATCTCGGTGACCACGTTATTTGCTGGGATTTAACACAGTGCTGTCTAAACAGAGTATCTGTGAACATAATCCTTAATGATGTGCTGGGGGCACACACTGCTTATGGAAGTCTTGCCTGTGATTAATCAATTAAGCATAAGATAAACCTAACAGGGTTTTGGTAGACGATTCAAAACCTGCCGAGGCTGAACGTGCATCTGTTTTGTTTGCAGTTCCACACTGATGTTTCAGTGTTGCCTGAAATTAGATAAGCACAGAAATAAAATAACTCTCCAACTGTTGCTCTCACAGTGGGTCTTTCAGGAGTGATAGCACCTCCTTTTTGGAGAAAGCCACCTTTTTGTACCAATAGTAATATTTATTGTACAGGCTTGGACAGCAGTGATTTGACACTCCTGCCAGTCTGTGTGCAGGTGCGTAAGAGATTGTGGTTTGAGCTTGCTGATCTCTGTGTTGCTGTGCTGAGCAGGCTGAGTCCTGGAGGAGATTGGCAGAATTGCCATCTGGTCAGGAGATCGCGGAGTTCTCACCAGTCTATTACAGGTCTTTTCTAAACTTAAGAGCTGTTTCAGTGTAGATGGGAAAAGCGACAGCAGCTCTTCAGCAGTGAAGTGTTCCCGTTGGATGACACTGATCCCTTTAGGAGCCCTGCTTGCTGTGAGTCCGCCCAGCAAAATGCAGATGTGCTGCCCCCAAGCACCCAAGTGCTGGCATCCTGTGCAGTGCAGGTCTCTATCCTCTCCCCAAGTGAACAGAGGGAAGTAAAAGAACGGCAAAAGCAATGGACAGCTTTGAATTAGTTGTTGTGCTCCATAGTAACTGTTGGAAGAGGTGGCGTTTCAGAAGACAGAGATGCATTTTATTTTTTGTTTCCTTGCCTTCAGAAGATGTGGTGGCTCCTGCTGCTGATGTTTCTGAGAGTTCATACTGAAAAAGGACAATTAATAATTTATGGGAAGACCACTTTCCTCTGCATCCTGTTCTCACCCAAAGGGATGCAGGGTTTGGGCAGAACACGCTGTGACACGGCTTGTGCAGCTTTTACCAATATGACAGTCTCTAAATTTACTGTTTATAAATATTTCTGCATATAAATTAGTGATTATAAACACTGCCTGCAGCTAAAAACAATCTGCTACAACCCATTCAGCCTTGTCTGCCCCTCAGAGAGCCCTTGTTTTGTTGAGGAAGGTAACAGATGAGGTGACAGAGCTCTTCTCTGAGGTGACACTTGCTTTTCCTACTTGCCATTGCAGGCAGATATGTCTCTGGATATAAATGTAGAGGAAGATATGTTGCCTTCTGTTCAGCAGCTTTTCCTTTTCATGCTCAAGTCCCTAGAGGGAAATATGCTTCAGTGGACTGGGACTCTGGCTAGGCATCAATGCAGTCTTCTGCTGTTAAATTAACATTAACATCACTGCCAAGAACCTGCTGTGTTCAGGAGCCAATGTCACACGTTTGAGGCAGGGACAAGAGGTGACCACAGAAGAGCTGATGGGTTCCTGCCTTCTTTGCAAAGTTTGGAAGCTGAGTTGATGGCTAGAGAAGTTTTGTGGCTCAAGAAGCCGGATCTCTTTGCAGATATCTATGTAAATCTGACTTGAGCCTGACTTCTAGAGAGATTTCTGTGGTCGTCCCTTTCATTCCGGACACATGCACTGCAAGAACTGCCTGGGCTGTTGAATTTTTGGGTGCACTTGCATCCAAGTTCTAAATATTATGATGGCAGATTCATCTAATAACAGCAGACTTGGAGTTTGATCATCAGTTTCACAGAACCACAGAATATTCTGAGTTGCAAGGGACCCACAAGGATCATCAAGTTCAACTCTTAAGTGCCTGGCCCACACGGGGGTTGAACCACCAACCATGGTGTTTTTAGCACCAGGCTCTGACCAGCTGAGCTAATCTCAGGGTCTCTTCACTAAAACTGGCTTTTCTTCCCTTTTTTTTCCCCGGTTTGTAGCTGTGGTCCCTGCCCAATGCCATTCCCTGGAAATGTTGCCATTTCCTCAGCCTCCTTTGGGTGTTACAGACACTGCAAAGGGAGAGTCTGTATGGGGGACCTCGTGTTGTGTCCAAGTGTGTCTAACAAGTGTTTCTAGCAGCTGTGTTCTCAGCTCATTGATTTTTGTCGATGTGACAGTAAAAATAAAAGTAACTGTACGAGGGAGTGAAAAAGGGTGAACAAAAAGCCCACAAACCTCCCAGTGTCTGAAACTAAGCCAGTTCTCGCTGCGAGATTGGGAAGAGTCATCTCTCTGCAGATGAGTTCTGTGAGCAGCAGGTCGTGCAGACATCAGAGACTATGAATTAATGACTTTGTGTCAGTGTGGCTTGCGCTCTTGTAGTTCCATTAGTTCTCTTCCCATTCGGAGTACTCAGTGTACCATACTTCCAACAGGCTAAACATATCTGGAGTGAAAATGCCTGGCTGTATCCTCATAGAGGAGCTCCTCATTATAGGAGACATTCTGAGGTTGTGGTGACAACGGTGCATGAATGCCAAGTGGTACTTCCCAAAAGGGCTCCTACAGGCTTAATTCTGCCTTGTCTTGCGTCTGTTCACGTCGGCATTTTGGGGTCAAGTTGTTTCCATGATGGGCAGGTTTTCAGAGGGCATCTTGAATTTTACAACACTCTGGGTAGATCTGTCTCACCATGCTCACTCTAATAGATGAGCATCTGGAGCTGCAAAATGCAAATTATTAACAGCAGCTCTCCATGGATCTATTTGTGACCATCGTGCATACCCTGGAGGTAGTAGGTGGACGCTGTTTGGGAAGGTAGATGCAGTTGTGAGAAATACCTGAGAAAAATAATACTCCTGGAGGGAGCTGGACTGTCTTTTTCACCGACATTTCAGCTGCACATTGTGAGGAGTGACAAGCTCTCGGTGAGAAGTTGTTGCCAGCCTTGCACAGCCAGCACCCTGTGCTTCCCTGGCCCTTCGTCACGTGCTGCTCACGTTGGGCTGGTGTGACTCAGCTCAGAGAAACGGGGTAAAAAAAATTAACAGCGCACATTCGGCCCGCACAGCCAACATTGGAGGGACAGGAGATGAGCTGGACCCGGCTTGGCACTTGGAGTAGGAAGTGGATTTGCAGGGCTGGACTTGCAGGGGTCAAGCACTCTGCAAACGCAGCTCTCGCGAACAGCCCAGCGTCAGGAAGGTTTCCCTCTTTGTATCAGCTGAGGTTTGGGTTCAGTATTTCCTTTGCCAACTTCAATGCAGGTTATTACTAAATTCAAGCCATTAAGAGTGAAACTCTGCAGTCCATGTGTAATTTTTAAAAATTGCTTAAAAATGAGATCGTAATTAGTTCAGCAGGAGGCTATTTTTTAAAAAAAATGTATTGCACCTTGAAAACTAATAGAATCTTGATGCAATATTCAGCATGCCTGGACCTGTTTTTAGTTATGCTGGTTTTCTCCAGAAATGGCCCATAAAAATTTATATTATTTTAGAGCTTTAATTAGCTAAGTATGTAAACTAAAATAAATAAGAGTTTTGGAGACATTCAGAGGGGAAGAAAAGACAATATAAATGTTCCTTCTAATTCTTATTTAGATGAAGAGTAATTATTTCCTTTGATATTAAATCACCTTTTCTTTTTCCCATTCGATCCATGAATTTTCTCTCTGCTAACAGAGCCTTGGGATTTTATTCCCAACACTTTGGCCCTGTCATTCTGCTTTATTAAACTGGCAGTTTGTTTGAACACTTCAGTTACTCATTAAATTTTACATTTTCTCTAGCTGTATTAATCACTGCTTTTTACGAACTGGGAATGTAAATGATCCCTTTGCCATCTACGCCGTGGGATAATTTGCCTTTGTAAGAGGCTCCTCAGCATTTCCTGCAGTTTTCCTCGTCTTGTAATAAGTGGGGTTTTTTCCCTTCACTGTAAGATTTACTTTGGATCCTGGTTTTTACTATTGTTTTCCACAAAGCAATTCCCCCCAAAAGTCAGATTTTCATAAAACTAACAGTCCTGTTTACCATTAAACTGTGCATATGCAAATGGAAAAATGCAAATGTGGGAATGTGCTAAAGGAGCCACTCTGTGGCTCGGGGAGAGCAATTGCTTCTCTCAAATCCCCAAGCGTTCCAAGCGTGCTCACGCAGATGGAAGCTGGCTTAAATCCCTTGGGAGAATTTAGCTCCCAGAGATCAATAACGTGTGAACGTGGTGGCACAAAGAGCCTGCTCAGAGAGAGTCCATGGCTGATAACCCGGCTGTGGTGTGACCCAGGGGCAGCAGCCAGGGGATGCGGTGAAGGCAGGAAAATGTCTGTGTCTCTCTCTTGGTGTTTTACACTTGGCTCTTCCCAGCAGATTTCCTCATAAACGTGAAGGCTTTGTAGTGAGGAGCTGCAGAAGAAACGGCGTGGTTGTCTCAAGAGCTGGGAAGGGAATCCAGAGTTCCGGGTAGGGTTGATGGGGTCAGGATCACACGGGAGTCTCATTCCTTGCCACAGCCCAGAAGGATGGGGAGACAAGCAGAGAATAAGCTGAGTTGGAAGGGACCCACAGGGATCATCCAGTCCAACTCCTGGCCCTGCACAGACACCCCAACAACCCCACCCTGGGCATCCCTGGCAGCTCTGCCCAAACGCCCCTGGAGCTCTGGCAGCCTCGGGGCCGTGCCCATTCCCTGGGGAGCCTGGGCAGTGCCCATTTGGTCCCACCCACACTCCAGTTAAACTCTGGGATTAGTAGCCCATGGCACTGTCCCTGTAACTCTGGCTGTAGGGAATCTGGCACTGAAAAGGAGACAAAGCTTTCAGTTTAGGAAATGTGCATGAGTGCCCCAGAATTGCTCCAAGCCTGCTGTAATTTCTCCAGTATCGCAGTTTGTCCAGTTTTATCAGTGAAGATTCAATCTGGGTTTGAGAAATGCCAAACCTGGAAGAATTGAGCAGCTTCCCCATGGAGCAATAGGCTTCCCTTGGCAAATGGTTGTGATGTAGAAAACACCAATGTTTTTAACTCTGAAACCTACACTCAGATGTTCCCTGTGCTAACCTGATCTCCCTGGGATAGTTCAGGTCTTCTCTCTGTTTCCAAGAGCTGGGCAACCTCACACATCCTGTAAGGACAAAATCCACTGACTGGGGGTCCTGGGACCTACTGAAGCTAGAGAAAAATTAGATTTAATGGCTTGGAAGGGTCAGAGAGGATGAGAATGACCAGACCGCTCGTGATAGAAAGAGGGGAGAGACTTGAAGTGCCAAAGGATTGAGCTAAGAGCAAAGGCTCAGGAGCAGTTGGTTTTATTTTGCTGGATGCTGAGGGAGTGAGCGCAGAGCTGCTGCTCTCTGCACCCGCCAGGCTCCGTGCGTGTGTGTGTGTGTGTGTTTGAGTCAAATAGATCAAAACACACTTAGGCTGCTGCATCTTTCGGCAACATCTTTCATGCAAATTGTGGCTTTTTTTTCTAATAAATTACCCTTAATTTGAATCAATAAAAAAATCTGCCTTTCCATTACTGTGTGATGACTCTCTGGCTCCCTAGTGAATTCACAAATCTGTTTCGTGTTCAAGCCTCCAAATTATTTTGATGAGAAATAAGGCGAAGCAGTATAAACTAAGTTTTCTGCATGACTTTTCAGGACCAGGTGTCTGCACTCTAATTTGCCACATTTTGATGCCACCCTCCTTGTGTTTTAGACATGGGAGCTGAAGCTGAGTCTCATTTAAATTTGTGTTCTCATTATTGCTATTCAGAGCCTGAATACTTGTTGGTGAAAGGCTCTAATACTCCAGTAAGTCTAGGAACAGCTGCTAAGTCTATTTAAATTAAACTTTGTAGCTCAAATTGTCATTAAAGGATCTTTTTCCTTCTCTAAAATGCCCCGATATTTTTTGTCAGGGTAAGTTTAGGCAGTAACCACCTGAAGGTATTTTATTTATCTTTTAGGTATGGGTAAGCATACTATTTCTTACACTTTTTATTTTAAGCCTATTGCCATCTTCAACTGACTTACCAGATCTGGAAAACTCATTTCAGGAGTCTGTAAAATCCTGAAATCAGGCTAGAAAATCCTTGTGCAAAATACTTCATTCACAGCTTTGATATGTCCAATAACAAGGAATTATTTTTATGTTCTTTGAGGCTGAACCACTATAAGGCTTTGAGGTTGAAACCATGAATCACTTGAGACAATCAGAAAATAAAGGCTTACACTGATCAAGGGCTTTTACTCCTGAAATTACAACTCAAGATTGACCACAATTAGACATCCCTTTTCTAGTGGTGGCATTTAGATTGTTTGAAGTCTGTATTGTGAGTCCTACAGGAACTGGTATATCCTCTATCCATTTTGATTTGTGGAAACCCCTGGACTACTTTTGTTCCCCTGGAATATTTCTTACGAAGGTGCAGACCACTGTAGAGCAATTTTAACTACACTGGCTGGCTTGTTTTTTAGTCATCTTTAAAATAGTCTGCAGAGTGTCAGACATCCAGAAAAAGAAATTGAAATAAATGATGTTAGGATTTGAAAGTGTGATCTGGGTGGATGAAGGAGAACGTGGCATTCAGAACGATTTGTTGCATGAATCACTGTGACTAAGTGTCCTTTATGTACTTGCCTGGGGTTGCAAAAGTCTGGAATCAGAGCCTGACGGGAGTTCCTGCCTTCTCCTCCCCTGGGCCTGCTGCAGTCATCCCGCAGTGTAGGAAGCAGAGCTTGGGGTCACAGTCACTGGATATATGGGACAGTGGGGGAGAGAGTGTTGGAGTGCACTGGGTGCTGGAAGAGAGATGGGCCCTGAGGATCAGAGAGAGGGGCTCTGTCCTGGGCCCGGAGGTGACCCTGGGAGTGCATCCAGGTCACCGGGGATGGACTGAGAGAGGATTGTGTGTTTATGGACAGCCTGGGCCTGTGAGAAGTGTTCATTGGAGTTTGTGGCCTTATAGGGCATTGTTTGCCTATTACCATCATAGGTAAAATCTGTGCAATGCCCCAGGTGATTGGGGGACACTGTGGGGAACATCCTTCCTGTTTATAGGATGTTCTATCCTGTTGGGTGCTGGGATTTAGGGAATTCTGACTGCGCAATAAAGATCTTGGCCTTGCTCCATCTTATGTGCAAGGTCCTTGCCCATGCGTCATTACTGCAAGAGAGTACTGAGAGAAATGCCTTAAAGAGGGGGAGAATATCCACCATTTCTAGTGCTGTGCTCCTCTAATTGTGCTTTATAATTGGAACCTAGTGAAGTCCACTTTGAAAAGTGCCCGAGCCGTTCAGGCTGAGTTTTATTCTGTGATTCGCAGCATGGGAAGCCCAAGTCTGCATCTGCAGCAATTAACCTTGGTCACCTCCTCACCAGGACAAGTTAAAAACTCTGGGCTTCCTCTGGTTGCTCATCAAGGCACCGCTGCTCTGCCCCTGCCCCTGCTCCAGCTCCGTGTCCAGCCGCTGGCCCAGCAGAGGCGTTGCACTGTGGCTTTCCTTGGCACGGAGTGACAGTGGCACTGAGGAGTCAAGCTGTTCTCTTCCCCTTCTGCCCTCTCCAAACACTTCTGGAGTGGAGTTACAGGGAGAGCAGGGAACGCAGATCACTGCACCAAACAGGACAGACCTAGAGCACCTTCCATGTGGTGCTCCTGGAGAGACCCTTGCCAAGGGGGAGCACTCCAAAAGAGTGTCCAAAGAGTTGAGGTACATTCTTTATGGAGGTTTTTCTCCTTATTTATAAAGCAGAGGTGGAGCTAGTCAGACTCATCTGATTTTACATCTCATTAGTGAAAGGGAAGAAGCAGCAGAGCGAGATAATCCTAAAAGGGGAGTTGGAACAATAAATTGGATTATTTTAAAGTTCGTCCTTTGAGACTCTGAGCTGTGAAGACTTTTAATGCCAACTAAAACAATTCAAAGTATCTTTGGAGCATCACAAGGGTGGAGTGAAGAGCGCTCAGAATTTTGCTGCTATTGTGGGGAACAAAAAAAAAGGAGGTTGAACCAATCTAATGGATTATCCAATAAACACAATTTATGATTGACTATATTCCTACAGATGAAGTAGCAGGAAAATGCAATAGACTATTAAAAAAGGTAACAGAAAAGTATCTTTTTTCATGCCGGTTTGGAACTCGAGAGCAGGCAAGTGTAATGAAGTACAGCAAGTGCATTATGCCAAGAGTTTTGCAAAATATTTTTAAAGTGTGATTGAAATGTTTTCGTGTGGATTTGAAGTTGATTACAGAACCATAAACCAGAACTGGAGTTGAGAGGTATCTAAAGATCGTAGCAGTTCACCTTTCATTCGCGAGGTCTCCACACTGTGCCTTCGGAAAACAAAATAACACAGCTGAAATAAACCTTACAATGTAAAATGGACCATAATGCACATAATACAGTTATTTTTGTGCTAGTCAGTGTTTGAGTGAATGCCCGTGTTTTCTCAAATTGAGCAAAATACAAAAATCAATGTAGCATGGGGAGAGAGGTCTGGAGCTGGCTTTAGTTTTTTCTTGTGTGAACAAAATGAATCAGCCTCTGCTGTGAGTGCTGTGTGAGGCCTTTGCTGATGTGGTTCCTGGAGCTGCCCATTCGGACACGTATCCCACCCTGTGGACCAGCAGTTATGTTTGAAGACAGCTGGATTTTAGGAAATGAAGAGATATTTATACAGAACATTACACAAAGAGCTGGGTCATGGTATATTTTTCCCCTTCCAGCCTTGTTTTCAGTGGATAAGGGGCTCATAGGCACTGGATATTTAGGCCTTATTCTCTGAACAACCCTGTCTGGCCAGTCCTTTCCAGTGTCCTGTGCCCAGGTGAGTGAGATGCCCCCAGTGATCCTGGAGCACTGTGATAAGTTGGGGAGGAACTTTGCCTCAGCCTCTGACTTTGGAACACATTTCCTGCACTTGCTGTGTGTTTTCTCCCTCTACAAAGAGTATTTAGTTGTTCAGTGAGACGTAGCTCACTTGGAGCTAATGGATGGCTCAGAGACACCTTTGTGTGGGAAGTCACTTAAAGAAAAAATTGAAACATTTGTTTTGGTAGGAATTTTTAACTTGCTTTGTACACTGTGGATTTTACAGCCTCTGGCTTCTGGGAAAATAAGGTTCAGGTAAATAAAGCAGAAAACTTACTGCAGCAAGCCTGGTTGGAGACGACCTCTTCTACAACAGTAATGGGACTTTATTCATGTAGTACCTAATGCGTCTGCAAAAGCTATATCCCATGTATTTACTGCAGAGCAATTCTGTCCTGAGGAACAAAGGATGTTGTTTTTCCAAGGTGAGGGAGGATTTCCAGATGTCTTCTGACTTTGGATTATCCCCAGGACATTAGAAAATCAGGTCCAGGATTTATTCAAGAGGCAACCGACAGCAGTGAGTTTATTTAGCAGAAGCTGCAAACAGTCAGGGCACAAATGGAAGGCCTCTGGGTGTGAGCACTGGGACGTCTTTTAAAGGCTCTCTTGTGTCGGGCACAGGATTTGTTCTTTCTGATGATACGTTTTTATTAGAGAGGAAACCAAAATGGCAGTGTCAAGCCATGTGCCCCTGAGAGAGGGAGGGAGCAGAAACTTTCCAGCAAGGGTGGGAAGACGGAGGATGTTATGTGAGGAGTTCAGGAGTTTAGGGGAGTTAAATGGCTTTTTCAAAGGAAAATGTAGAATGGATCCTTTAAGTTCTAGCTGATGCAACATGTATATGGCTGAGATGCAGAAGGAAAAGGTTCAGAAAACATTTTTGGGACTGGGGCAGTGGGCTGTTTACCCTTCAGGTTCAGCTTCTGTGCTGCTCTGAGATGGGGTTTGGGGAGCTCTACCTCCCCTTCTCCCTTTCCCCACACCCGCCCCATGGATGGGCCTGGATCCTTCCCCTTTTATCCCACTGTTACAGCAGGGTGGGGCCAGCAGAGAACTCTGCAAACCCCAGCTCCATCACAGGCTGAGCAATATTCATGAGAACCTCAACCTTGTCTACCTTTGCAGAGCTGCTCAGGAAAACATGTTCCATCTTGCTATAAATACCAATACGCAGGTCGGCTTCTTAAGCACTAAATTCCAAGCGAATATTTTGCATATAAACATTTATTTTCTTCACTGTTATCTAGCTCAAAGCTGGCCATTTTTCTGCTAGCATATTGCAGAAGCAACTTGGCTTTTTTTTCTGCTGGCCGAAGCAGTTCAGGTGGATTTATTTGCTGTTACTTAGGGCATTAAAACAAGGTTTTGTGCATTGGCTTCAGAAGGAATTTCTTGCCCTCTTATTTATGGCAGGTGTGCATTAATGGGGGAGCTGGTTTGGCTTCCATTCTGTTTTGTAGGGCTGATTTAGACTTGCAGCAGTTTTCAAAATCTTTGCAACTGGCCAAACTATTTTTGGCAATTATGCTAGACAGAAAGGGTGAAGGTATTAATTTAAAAATTCGAAAAATGGGTTGGAAAATTGCACAGCCTATTTTCATCCTACACCTACTCCATACAGGGTTGGGTTTTTTTTCTTACTGGTGAAAAAAAATCCAGAGTTAGGAAAACTTGATGGTGTAGCTTGAGAGGCAACTGGGAAAAGTGCAGTCAGAGGCATTGTTTTAACACACAATGTCAAAAAATGGTTGTACCTGCTCTTGTGATGCTTTGTCTTTCTGGTGAGGCAAACTCAGTGTGCAAAGATGGTGAGGTACAGGCAATCAGATTATTTTGTGATTAGCAAAGCATGACCACTTTTACATATTTTTCATGGGTACTTGGGGTTAGAGATGCTTTCAGTTCTGCTCTAAGTCTGAAAATTGAAAGATAGAGCCCAAAAAGAAAGAAAAAAAAAATCAACAGAGAAAAGTAAATTTTGGTTTAATAGGTGTCAGAACTGATTTACAGGTGAGTTCCCATCCTTAGTGCTCTGCAGTTCCTTCACTGAAGAAGAATTTTTAATTTTTTGTGTGAGTGCTCACAGGTTTATCTTTGGATAAGAACAGAGCTCTGAGCTTGATTCACTTATCCTCTGCTTTTGAGATGAGCATGTAGAGATGCACTTCAGATCCCCTTGGCAGGAAAGGAGGCTAAATGTGTGTTTGAGGGATTTGCTGGGCTCAGAATATTGGCTTAGGTGCTTCCAGCTGGTGTTCCTGTACTGAGTGCTCCTCCTGCCCTTCATCCCTTGCAGATCTGTCCAGGTGTGCAGCCAGGCTTCTTATGGTTCCTGTGTCTTAAGAATATTAAGGCCTTTGAAAGACTTCTCACATGGTTTGGGGTTAAAGCTGTGATCGGTCTGTGCTGCTTTTGCTTCTGTGTAAATCACCTTCGGTCTGCGGCAGGGCCAGCAATGTTCATAGAATCATGGAATGGTTTGGGTTGGAAACAACCTTAAAGCCCATCTTGTTCCAGCACCTGCCATGGGCATATCAATAAATCAGGGGTCAGTCTGGAGGGAAAAGGCTCTGAGGAGACCTTAGAGCACTTTCCAGTGCCTAAAGGGGCTATAAGAGAGTTAGGGAGAGGCTTTGGATAAAGCCATGGAGTGATAGGACAAGGGAAAATGATTTTAAACTGAAAGAGGGCAGAGATTTAGATTAGATTTAGATTAGATATTAGGAAAAAGTTCTTTACTAAGAGGGTGGTGCAGCACTGGAGATGGTCACTGAGAGAAGCTGTGGCTGCCCCTGGATCCCTGGAAGTGTCCAAGGCCAGGTTGGACGAGGCTTGGAGCAGCCTGGGATAGTGGAAGGTGTCCCTGCCCCTGGCAGGGGGTGGGACTGGATGAGCTTTAAGGTCCCTTCCGACCCAAACCATTCCATGGTTCTTTGCATAGAGTCTCTACAAATACATCCCTTCCATTTAACAGCCCATGGGGTGTTGTAGAGGGATCATGCCTCTCTCCTGTTCCCTTCAGGAAAACAAGCAGCTCTGATAATACATGTGGAAAAGAAGGGATTCCTTATGTTCCTCGTGCCTTATCTTTCACACCCAAGTGAGGCTCGTGCTGGAATGTGAAAATGGAGGTGAGCTAGACAAAATATTAGCATGCTTTGATGCAAAACACAGATCTGAGTCCTCCACCTCCGACACTCTCAGCTTTGAACTTGGAATCAAATGCAGAGCCCACATTCTGGGCCCTGGTTGTTTATGATTTACACTCTGCTTGATACCAGCCTTGGGAACGGAAGTGGCAAGTGTTACCAGACAGTCATGCTGTAAACAGGGATGGGGACTGTGCCAGTCTCCATGTGGCTGGGAACCTGGAATGGAATCTCTAATGCAGGAGGAGAATCTCTGCAGCTACTTAAAATGATACAAAACAACAATTATATTTCACCTTTGGAAAGCAAATGATCTTTAATTGTCTGCTGAAACTGTGGTTTGCCAAGATTAAATGTAGGATTCATGCCTGAAAGTAAAGATTTCTGCAGAAAAAGAGCAGTATAACCAAAGTCTGGGCTTTGTCTCATAGACCTGTACCTGCTTTTTGCTCTTGGGTTCAGCAGGCAGTGACTCAGTAATTCACTCCCTGTATTGCATCAGCTCCTTAAAACATGGATAGTTGTCCATGCAGTGGCGTTTTACTCTGGGAGTGTGGTTCTGGGAGTGACCTCAAGCAAGGGGCTGTGGGGGAGAAAAGAGCTGGTTTTCATTCTCCAGTGAGTTCCAGGCTGGGGAAGGTGTTGGCTTGCCTGGTTTGAATTCAGAAGTGCTGATTGTCCTTTTCCAGCTTGGTGCTCAGAGCTGTCACTGTAGGGGAGCTTTAAACCTTCATGGCTCAGACTGGGGAGGAGCCAGATCCTGCCCGCTGCTGGTGCTGGGCTGATCTGTGTAAGGAATATGGTTATAATTTTAAAAGTATCTTATGGATCTTGTTGTCAAGTCCAGGTAGAGGGCAGGAAGGGAAGGCTGTGGTTGGGAATGGATGTTTCTTCCTGTTCTTTCCATCGAAATCTGAAGCTGCTTTTGATGTTGGGTATCTTAGGAGTGACACAACTCAGGTTCAAAAAGATGACTTTTGGAAACTCAGTGTTGACTACGTGAGAATAAATCCATATGTAGTAAGAACTATGGAGAAGCACTGCAAAATTTCTGGAAGTCCAGCGGTGCCCAGAATGTCAGTGAGATGTTCAGAAGAACATCTTCACCTTCTACACCCTCTGCACGTGCTGAATTCTAAATAAAACATTTCCAGCAGACACCCTGAGCTCCGGCTGGTTTTCTTCCATCATAAAATCCTGGTCTAGTGGAAGGTGCCCCTGCCCACGGCAGTGGATTTGGAGCAAGTTGATGTTTAAGGTCCCTTCCAAGCCAACCATTCTGTGATAAAAGTAATTTTCATGGTTAACTCACATTGCACGTGGCATCTTAACACCTGCCTTGAGGAACACTGCTTCCCCGAGGCAGCAACTAGGGAAATGAATGGTTATGTTTGTATAACTTTGAGTTCAAGGATATTTCTGTCAGACTTGAATGCATCACTTGATTTGTGTTTATTTTTGGGATACGGGGGAAAATGAAGTTTTCCTGTAGGCTTTATTAGAGCATGGAGTGGAATATGTAAGGCAAGATTTAAAGCTAAATGGCCTATTGTTTCCTGAGGTGTTTTCAATCATGAAGCCTTGCAGTTGGTTTCGCCTCCCCTCCATCTGCAGTGCTGAACCCTGTGAAACACATCCAGCTCTCTGCTGATACCTGACTCCTTAATCTCTGCACTCTTATGTATTGCAGAATGTTTTCTAGCCCTGGAAAATCACACTTTGCCTGTGACAGAATTCTTCCTCATCTATTTGTGAAGTCTTGTGCCAACCGTGTTGTGAATTTGAAGCAAGTGGCGTGGCAAAGCACAGGGGAAGGTTCCTGGTCACTGCAGGCTGCAGGTGCTGGGCAGGAGCACAGCATGGCACTCACGGAGCTGCTCTGTGTTGGGTGTGAGGGCACTGGGGCTGGGCTCCTGGCAGCTGAACACTGAGCGTTTCTAAAGCTGTCTGAGGAGGATTTAAACACCACTAAGTCAGGCTTGTTCACAGCTGAGTCTGCCTGGGTGTCATCTGGTTAAATAGAAGTGACTCTAGCTCCAGAGAGGATTGTGCAGTTGGGACCAAAGTGGTTTTCAAAATGAGAATTACAGAGTCCCAGAATGGTTTGGGTTGGAAGGGACCTTAAAGCTCATCTGGTTCCAACCCCCTGCCATGGGCAGGGACACCTTCCACTATCCCAGGTTGCTCCAAGCCCCATCCAATTCATGGACTTAGACACATCCAGGGATGGCGTGTCCACAAACTCCCTGGGTAACCTGTGCCAGTGTATCTCCATTCTTACAGTAAAGAATTTCTTCACAATATCCAATCAAAATAATTCTCCCTTGTCTTATCTCTACACACCCTTGTGAAAAGTCCCTCTCCAGAAGGCTCCACTTAAAAAAAAAAGCAGGAATTAAAGCTGTGACTGGTTTGCAGCTTTAATTTTCTGGGATGCCAGCAGCTTTGTTGTTTCAGTGGGTTTGGTCCCAGCATTTTCCATCAGCTGAGCAGGGCAGTCAGCAGAGGGACTGGAGGGACCTGGTGGCAGGACGCAGTCCCACAGGGCAGAGGAGGCTGAGCCCAGCCCTGCTGTGGGAAGTGACTCCAGACAATGGAATTCTCTGGTCGGATGGACAGGCTGCCTGCTCCTCTCCTGCTGGCTGAGCAGTGCTGGAGGAGCTGACATCTGTGACAGTCACTGGCATCCTTATTCCCAGCGCAGCCCCCCCTCCCCATGCCCCGTGTGCAGCACGGTATGCTAAGAAGGAAGGGATAAAAAAGGTCTTGATTCCAGGTCTTGCTTCACAAGGCAGGAGTGAGTTCAAAAAGCAGCAAGAAGTCAGGAAGAGCTTTTCTTCCGACTCAATAAAGGGACAGACACCAGTCAGGGTGTCCCTGCAGACCCTGCTCCTGACCTTGGCACACTCATGCATGGAGTGGCTGTGTCATCTTCCTTGTTCTGCCTCCTCTCTTGTCCATAGCAAGAGATTGTTTTAGTCTTGAGGCACTGCTGAGTGGAAAAGGGGAGAAAAAATACTGTTTTATATATAGAGAGACCTACTGCAGCTACCTGTCAGCTTCAAATCATCCCCAGATGGGAGGGGTTGCAGGAGGGGTGTGGAGAGGCAGAATGGGCTGTTTTATAAGGACAGGCACATAAAATGTCGCTGGGAATGCAGGGGAATAATGCAATGGATTTATAGGCTTCAAATGCCTTCCCCAAACTGCTATGCAGGCTGTCACTAAAATGGAAAACAGATAAGAGGTTGTATAATGTATCCACAAAGTAGTGTGTGATTTAACAGCAGTACTTACCATTTGCATTGAAACAGGCTGCAATTGCTAAAATCAGAGGGGAAGCTTAAACTCCCAATGTCTGATGGTGGATATGGCTGTAGAGAGCAAAATCCTGCTCACTGGGGTTGATTAATTCCATACGACAAAAGATATAAGATAAAGTGGTCTGCACACTGGGATCAATTGCTGTGGGAAGAAACATGTGAGCGTATGATTTTTTTCTCCCTTGACTGGCAAGCTCTCAATCCTGAGACACTGGAGTGTTCTGCCCGCAGTTTTAAGGTTATGAACACACGAAATCCTGACAGCCGTGTTATTCATCAGGGGGAAATCTTACTCATACGTACCAAACGTATGGGGAGGCTAAATGGGTCTATCAGCCGTGATTTGAGCAGAATATTCTGCCTTGTTAATTTATTTATTTAAGAGGATTAAAGAGAATCTGAACAGCCATCCCGGGTTCCCTGAGGATTTTAGTAGTGCAGGGCAAGAAGGGCCATTACGATGGAGTGATGAGATCTTTATCACAATGTGTTCTTGTCTCAAGCTTAGGGCCTCGTGTTCTTGCCATAATAGGTTCTTCCCAAGGAACTTCTAAACCCAAAGTTAATTCATCGCGTCTCTTGATGGTCTATTTCACTGTTTAATTACCACATTTTTAACAATAGGTACCCTTTTTACCATAAGGATTTTTTAACCTGTAATTTTCAGCTCTTGATGGCGTTTCTATTTCAGAAAGCACAGGATAAAGCACTTTTTTCCTCTACCACGCAAAGCAGGAGTAAAATTCTCCAGATTTGTACGCTTGTGCACTTGCTTGTTTTGAAAAAACCAAGTGGGTTATTTTTGTGGGGTTTTTTTTTAAATTATGTGTTTTCTCTCTTGCAGTGGGAAATAAACTTGTGCTTCCTAGTTTAGTTAATACCTCTGCTATAATCTCTCCCTTCCCCATGAAAGTTTTATGTCCTTGTAAGAGAAGTTCTGCAGTCACAGACGATGACAGTTAGCAAAGTGTTCCCATCTCCCCAGAAAATTGTGTTAAATTGGGCTCTGTGAAGGAGAGAAGAATTCTGTGCTTATGCTCTCAATATTACATCTACGTCCCTGGGGTTATTACCATAACTCAGTGATTTCAAGGAGTTAATATTCCGAGCTTTAAATGTGGGTGAAAAACAGAGGGAAAGGTGGGATAAGAGGAGGTGTCTCTGGTTAATGGGGACTAGAGTGCCCTGGCACAGGTTGCTTAAATGACAACCAGCAGTGAACTTGCTCACCAGCCTACTTCTTTATGCTGATCTTGTCTTCTTTTATTCTCCAGTCTATCACAGCAGTTACACATCACTGAACACCTGGACATGAAACCGATAAAGCCCTTCTTGATCGTTTCCAGTAGACTCAAACTGGTTCTGTTGACCTGGTTTACGTTTAACAAAGACTTTGGACTCATGTAGCCAAATTTTGCACAGCTGACCAGGGATTTGCAGCATCTGAGAGCTCATGAATCCATCACTCCTGTGCAGCTGGGAGGACTCCAGGCTCAGTGTTCTGCCCCTCCTGTGCTGGTGGGAAAATTGCTGTTCTTTTTGAGTTCCTTCACCATTTGACTTTCTGGTTTTACCGAATTTACTGCTTTTATTGCTTCAGTATGAGAAGCATTTAATCAACTTTGTGAGGGAGGTTCCAAGGAAGATTTAGGATTTATTAATGTGTATTTCTTTGCCCAGTTTTGCTGTGTTTAGAACCATAGCAGTGTTGGCCACTAAAATTTTCCTTGGGACCATCAAGTTCTCCCAGAACTGATGTGTAAACTCTCCATTCCCTATGGAAACCCTGGACAGACATTCCAGTTTGCAGAGCAAGGACAACTTTCCACTTAGGACAGTGCCTGGCCTGCAGAGGAGATCACGAAGGTGGTTAAAAACCATAGAGTTTCAGTCTTGTGAGAAATTTCCTCATCTTTGTATTTGCATTTATTCTGCATCAGAATGCAAATAAGTATGTTCAATATTTCCAATCAGAATTAACGTTTAAAATATATTTTTGAGTATTTTTCTGTTTGTTTTCTGTCTATGCTTTGAAACTTTTAAATTAATAATATTGGTGTTTTTTTTTTTTTAGAATACAGAAGTATTAGATGGCTCAGCTTGTCTTTAAAATAGATTATTTAAAAATAATTTAGAACAGCTGCTTTTGAGCGATTGAGTCATCTCATTTTTTTTAGACTAGAATCTCTTGTTCGTTTCGTAATGAAATGCTTTGACACTTGGAACAAGAAATCAAGATAAATATTCAGCATACAAACCACCAGACAGGTGTTTTTTCCAGCATCCTTCTTGTTCCAGGGAAGTGCCATATTTCTTTTCCAGACATGTTTTTGTGCTTTTATAAATTACTCCAGAGTCAGAAATTTCCACGGTTTCTTGAAAATTTTTCACTCTGTGATTCCCTGCAATTTCTCTTTCTTTAGAAAATTGAGTTTAAATCAGTTAAGAAGACTGAAAACTTCTTGGTGCCTTCCTTTTACCAGGCTGTAATTTGGCAGAGGACACATTTATACATGAAAATGAGCATAAAAGTGATCTATTGATTCCTGGAGGAGAAATCTTCCGACCCAGGGCCATGGATACACAAAAACCCGTGTGTGTGGCACTTCTCCGTTATTCCAGTGGGGAAATCCCACTGAGTTCAGCCCCTGGAGCTGATGCTGGCACTGAGGAGGGATGCAGAGCCAGGCCAGCCCCAGGACACGCTGCTGGCAAGGGCAGCGGTGGCTGCAGCTGAAGTGGCAGCTGCTGTCGCTGTGCCTGGAGGTCCAGAGAGGAATAAGGCTGCGACAGAGCTCTCAGATGTTAATCCACACTCAGGGCAGCACTAATAGCTAAGAAACAGCAGGTAGCTCACTCGGAAAAGAAAAATGATTGGGTTTTGGTTTTTTTTCCTGAGGTGGAAGAGTTTGCCCGCTTTTCCAAACGGACAGCTCTGTTTTCAGGGCTGCCTCCTCTGGTTCACCCGGGGTTTGGCTGCTTAACCAGCAGCACTCAGCAATTACAGAAATCCACAGATTGCTCAGCCACAAAAACGTTTGTGTAGAGGAGTGTAAAAGCCCTCGTTCTATAAATGGCAGCCTGGAGACTCGGAGAACATCAGCTCCATGTGGTGGTGAGGAGAGTCCACCCGGAGGTGGGCACAGAGCCCAGGGGCTCCTGGCAGTGCCTGTGTGCACTTTCCCACTCCAGTAATTCAGAGCCCTCCTTGTGGGGAGCAGAGAAGAGCTCAACCCTGCTGAGAGCAAGAACTGGCCGCTGTATCTGCACCATGTGCACTTACCAGCCCTTAAATATTTCTGCTGACAGACCGAGTGAAACTGGACACAGGCACAGCCTTGCACTGGTGTGTTTCAGTTCTCTGTGCTGCCTCCAGGTTCTGTTCATGTGTTAGAGTCAGATGTTCTGTTTTGGGGACAAGGGTGGCTTCCTCTGAACGTCCTCGCACCACCTGGTTTAACAGGGTCCAAATCTACTTACTGGGAAGAGACTCTGCTGCAGAAAAAGTAAACTCACAGTTGGCTGTGCCACAGATCTCTCTGCTGGAGTTTATATATCCTGAAAAGAGTCTTGGGAAATACCAACGTCTGAGTTGAGTGAGCAGTTGCTCTGAGAATTGACCCACATTACAATATCAAATTGGGGACATCCTCTCAAGTGCTGTTTCCTCCTTCCCTGCTTCTTGTGAGTTGACCCAGGTTGTTTTAAGGTCCCTTGTACTCATTCTCTGCTATAGTCAACAGAAAAATAAAGACTGGGTTGGTGTGTTTGTTTTTTATAATCAATGAGTTGGTTTTTTCTTCAGATGTTTTTTTCTTCTTGAAAGCTTTTCTAGCTCTTTTTGCCTTAAGGGGATAGGTTTTTTTTGATTTTTTTTTTTTTAATAAGAAAAAATAACTGTTTCTGTAGTGATTTGAGAACTGCTGAAGGTAGCTGAATACATTTATTTGTATGGATGGAGATCAAGGACAAGCATCTTGCACTTGTATTTATAGCCTTCTGTATAATGTGCTTGAAAATAAATGCCATTGATTTTGCATAGGCCACTGCCTGACCTGGGCATCCTGTGAATGTGCTGTTCAGTGCCCCAGGTGTGGGAAGTTCCCTTTCTTTTTCCCCAATTCCTATCTTGCTGATTCCCTTTTGTAGTTTTATAGAATTGCTGTTTCTCTAGCTCTGGATGTGCCAGTAGAGTATACGAGATTGCACTGGCTCATCCCTACGTAACATTAAATTAAATGCATTTTTCTTTCTGGATTTTAGCTTTGGCATGGACAGGGTCATGTCTCTTGATTTAAGTATTTGTTTCTCAATTTAATTCCAATGGTCTTTTTACATATTCCCTTGCCCTGAAGTGCCTTGATGCAATAAGAACTCTCCAAGTACTCTCCCATGCCATGCTGGTTCTTGACTCCCTGAAGGAAAAGCAGTGGGTGTAGAGATTTTCCTCCCGTTTTTAATTCTTTGTTTATTTTAAGAACCGTTATGCTCAGGTGTGTCTCTTTCTCAGGTGTCTGGCATGTATATAAAACTTAAAACCAGGTTGTAATTCCTGGAAAAATTAGTTGGTTGTCAATAAATCACCTACAGGCTGTCTAATTGTAATTCTTTGAAGAGTTCTGCTTCTGTACTTTCTCGTTGCTGGTGTAATTCATGCCCCTTCTCTGTTACACTGCCTTATCTTGGATGTCAGCTCTGTCTGAATTGTTCTTCTCTGTCCAAGTAACAGGATTCACATGCCCTCACCTTTCTCTGGTGTCAGTAACGTCAGTCTCGGTCTCTTATTTATCCTGTTATTATTAAAGCCTCCCTTTTTAAACACTGGGTATTTATTTTTCCTCAAAATGCAACATTCTCCTCCTGTCATAAAGCAAGGGACTTAAAGATTTTCAAAGGCTCTTTCAGAAAAGCTGGGAATTAGATTCTTGTGGAGACCTTAATAAAAAATTGAAGACTTCATGTATTAACATACATTGATTTATTCATAGTGTTTCATTACAAATAAGTGAGGATCCCATAATATCAAGAAAGGTTAGGAGAGCAGCAGAGCACGGTACATTATATTGACAGCTCTATTGAAATTGAGCTGCCTTGGGATTGAATTTGGAACTCAGGCAAGGAAATGGCTGGTAAATAAGTCATGAGTTTTCCTTGCAAGTGTCTGTATATCGGGAGGGTTGCCATGGGTGAGCAGGCTGAGCTCGAGCGGGTTTCAAGGTGTGCTGGCACCAGTGCCAGGTGTACTCAGGATATCCCTCCGGGTCTGGAACCCTCCTGGCTTATGCCAGGGGTCAGTCAGACATCTCACGGCATGTAAATCTGCACTCTGAGGCTCGGAATGAGGGGTGGGAAGGGATAGCAGGAGCTGGTTTCCACAGAGAGAAGGGCTTTTGTCTAAAGATGTGATGATATTTACTTCATTTAAACATATCATTTCATTTCAGCCTATTCTCTGTAGCACAGGAAAAGACTTCCAAAGCTTTTGTTGTCAGAAAAAGGGTGCCATTGTTTTCAGCTGCCTTTTGAGGAGATGGTTTGCCAAAAGGAAATGTATTCATGTTTGCACATGGGTTTTCATAAGCTGTGGGGGCTTGCACGGGCGATTCCCATGAAAACCCTGCCGGTCGTGCTGTGTGCTCTGGTTTGACTACAGAAGTTCTGAGCTTGGGAACAAAAAGCAGTTCTTTGCATCTTTTGTTGTAAACCAGCACATGCTGAGGCTTTAGCAGAGAGAGGAAATTAGTTTTTCCCTAAGTAAAGCCTTGGAAAAAATTGTCATGTTTGTTTGACAGCGCCCAAATACAAAACCGCTCACGGGAGACACTGAAATAATCCTGAAATAATACCTGTCCTCGTGTTTGCAGTTGAGCCTCGAGAGGTGAGAAAACAGGGGAGCAGAGAGAGGCCAGGTGGGTGCAGAAGGCCCCTCATCACCTCCTTTTCCTTGTTCTTCGTTTGCAGATCACGTACAAGGCCGTTGGGTCTCTGGATCCCAGTGCCGACCTGTCCAGCCAAAGAGGGAAAGTCTTCAAGCTGAGGAACGAAACCCATCACCTCTTCGTGGGATTGTACCCAGGCACTACCTATTCATTCACCATCAAAGCCAGCACAGTCAAGGGCTTTGGGCCGCCCATCACCACCCGGATTGCAACTAAGATATCAGGTACTGCTTTGGAGAAGAAGAAAAAAATAAAACTTTCTAGGGCTTAGTTCCTTAGACTCAAAGCTGATGCATAAAATGATAAAAAATACTCAGCTTAATGTCTGTCCCAAGTTTCACAGGGCAGAGTTTTGAAACAGCCACAAACCTTTGTTTATTTGGGTTACAAGTACAGGGGTTAATTTGTGGGTGCCCTAAATATCCCTGGATTATCTGTGGAGCATTTTAAATGAGAATCATCATTAGTTCTACAAATGAGCTACCCCTATAGTAATTATTGTTAGCATTATCTGCCTGGCTGGGGAAGCTCCTTCCATAATGTGGTTTTTATTTGCAGGATGTACCAAAATGGATGTAATGAAGTATTGGAATTAATAGTGCAAAGAGACTAAAAATAAAGGAGGAAAGCTGTTTTCCTTGGGGTTTTTTATGAGTAAGAGCAGAGGGAGGACTTGAGGCAGACAGGAGTATGAAAGGCACTAAAATAAGGAGGCATGGCAAAGGGAAGGTGTGGGGAAAAAAAAAAAAGAGGAAACAGGCCAAAAATATATGGATAAAGGGTTGGTAGTGGTGATATTGGGCAGATAGATGTGGATTTTAACATTTAGTTGATAGCACTAAAATAGGTTCTCTAACAGAGAGAAAAGCTGTCATTTTTTGGACTATTTTAACTGTTTTTTCAGTAAAGTCAAATAGACATTGGGAACATTCAAGGCTCTCGTAATGCTTGAAATTATGGCTGGTCACTGTAGGAAAGAGTGCACTACAGTTATAGATTTTCCACTGCCCCATTTCAAAATCGGTTTATAATAGCAAGTTGTGAGCAGTAAGTGACAGGGTAAATTTTAAGGAAGAAAAGCGGATCCCTTCCCTCTGCTTGGGGGTTGAACCCTTCACATTTAGCACTAAAGCCCTAAACCACTTGAAGTAAAAGCCATTAAGTGTCCAAACAGCTCCACGGGCTGTTGGGGTTTCTGCAGCCCTGCTGTGAAGGGACAGCACAGTGTGCACTCTGTTCCCTTGTGACCAGAGAAATAAAAAAACCCAGCAACAGTCGGGGGGCTTTTCCCCTCTGATTCAGTTTCTTTGCATTTTATTAGCCCGTGAGTGCTCAAATTGTGTTAGCAGCCTGCATGAGGACCAACTGTATGCACACTGAGCTTGGTTTATTGACTTTTTTACCCCCCATCTTCCAAATATCTGGCTCTCAACAGGTGGCTACGAACTCCACGCAAGCATTTGGGCAGTCTCTGACATTGGATTATCTCATTGCATGGTCACATTTTTGACACATTTGCCAAATAATTTGAAAATTACTGTTAAACTTGCTCCAAGAGGCAGCCTCGAGGCTATTAGGGAGAAGAAGGATTTTTGCATTGACAGGAATGTCCTTGTGAGGCTGTATTTTTTTTCCCGAATGGACAGATGCAGTAATGACACACGAGCAAGGACTTTGCACACAAGATGGAGAATGCAAAGCCGTTTATTGTGCAGTCAGAATTCCCTAAATCCCAGCACCCAACAGGATATCACATCCTAGAAACAGGAAAGATGTTCCCCACAGTGTCCCCCAATCACCTGGGGCATTGCACAGATTTTACCTATGATGGTAATAGGCAAACAATGCCCTATAAGGCCACAAACTCCAATGAACACTTCTCACAGGCCCAGTCTGTCCATAAACACACAATCCTCTCTCAGTCCATCCCCGGTGACCTGGATGCACTCCCAGGGTCACCTCCGGGCCCAGGACAGAGCCCCTCTCTCTGATCCTCAGGACCCGTCTCTCTTCCAGCACACAGTGCATCCCAACAGACAGACACCTGTGCTGCAGCAATGTGTGGGTGTATTTGTTGGTGTGGGTGCACTAAGCTGTGCTGTAGCACCATCCCCTCTGGCCAGAGCAGGGGCTCAGCAATTCCTGCTGTGCCATCGTGGCCAGCAGGTCGAGGGAGGGGAATTTCCTCTACCCTGCCCTCATGAGACCTCGCCTGGAGCACTGAAACCAGCTCTGGGGTCCTCAGCACGGGAAGGACATGGAGCTGTTGGATCAAGTGCAGAGGAGGTGTCGGAGATGCTCTGAGGGCTGGAGCCCCTCTGCTCTGGACCCAGGCTGGGAGAGCTGGGGGTGCTCAGCTGGATCAGGCTCTGGGGTGACCTTATTGTCGCCTTCTACAGTAGTGCCTAAAGGGGCTCCAAGGGAGCTGGGGAGGGACTTGGGACAAGGGCCTGGAGGGACAGGACAAGGGGGAATGGTTGTAACCTGACAGAGGGCAGGGTTAGGTTGGATGTTAGGAAGAAATCCTTCCCTGTGAGGGTGAGGAGGCCCTGGCACAGGGTGCTCAGAGAAGCTGTGGCTGCCCCTGGATCCCTGGAAGTGCCCAAGTCCAGGTTGGATGGGGCTTGGAGCCACCTGGGATAGTGGAAGGTGTCCCTGCCCAGGGCAGGGGGTTGGAACTGGATGATCTTTAAGATCTCTTCCAACCCAAACCATTCTGTGATCTCCAGCATCTCCAGTGATCTCTGCTGTAGAAGACCACTGGTGACGAGTCTCCTTTCAGTAAGTCACTGCTTCCCCTTGATGGAGAGCACCTTATTCCAGAGAAATCCTTCTTAAGCTGTTGACATTCATTCTGAACGTATTCCCAGCTTATTGACAGGGAAGCCAGCAGCTGAGCTGATAATAGCAGCCCCCATTCTTGACAGTTTTCAGGCATTTAGATAAAAATCCTGATTGTAAACAGGATTACAGTGGAAATCACTATGAGAGGATTAAATATGGGATCCCCCACAATGCAGCTTGCCCTTGTGGGCTACAGATGAACTATTTGTGTGAATTCTTCTGTTTGCTTTATACTTTAAAGTTATTTCAGCAAAACCTGCGTCTTTGGAACAAATTTGGTGCTGCTCTGACCTCATGATCCCTTCAGGTCTTCAGCAGTAAAACCTGTCCCAGGCAGATGCCTGCCACTGGGGAAGGAAGATGTGATGTAATAAGTAAAATATATTTCCTAAGGAAAGCTGTCCTACTTTCATGGAATGGTCCTAAGAGGAGATAACAAAGCACAAGGAGAAACGAGAGTTTGGCTGAGTGCGTTTTTATTCCGTGGGTTTCTGTATTGCTTGGGGGAACACATCAGAGATGGGGATGCCATGGCTGGGCACTGCCCGAGGGTGGCACTGGGATCCCTGCAGCTGCCTGTTGAGTCAGCAGCACTGAAGCACCGGCGTAAAATGTCCTGGGTTTGGGTGCAAAAATAACCTGGCTAGTTCGTTTTCCTCTCTTTCCATCTTTTGTGCTTCCTAGCACACCCTCCAGCTAATCAAGGGAACACAGCTTAAGTCTGTATATTAAAAACTCTTAAGATGTGAGAGAGCTAATCCACTGACCAGAACAGGGAAAAAGATTTAGGATTCAGGGGTGCTTTTCTTAGCTCTGCCACTGATTCACTCATCCTAATAGTTTGGGGTTTTTTGTAATGTCTATGCAGTTTTCTTTCCTCACCTTTAAAACTGAAGGAATGATTCCATCTCAAAGGATTACTGAGTCTTAAAAATTCAAGACGGGATTTTTAAAGCCAGCTTGAAGATTGTCCGATTCCTCTTTAATTGGAATGGAAAAAGAGTGCACAAATATTTAAGCAGTTGTGATCATTCTGGTTAAAACACTGGGAAGTATTTGGATATCTTGTTTGAGAAATGTGAATATGATGTTGCCATCACTACCAAAAGCAGTAGCTGGTGCATAAGGAACGTGTTCTCTTTGCTCTGCTGCAGCACCGTCCATGCCGGAGTACGACACGGACTCTCCCCTCAATGAGACTGACACCACCATCACCGTCATGCTGAAGCCTGCTCAGTCCCGGGGAGCACCTGTCAGGTAGGGGTTTTGTCTCTTCTTTTCACACTTCCCCCCTCTCCTTCCTGCCCAGGCTTCCCTCACTCCTCTCTCATTCTCCTCTGATAATGGAGCTGCTGAAAGCAAGCGCTGACTAAAAGGCCAGCTCAGCTGTTGATTCTGCCTTTCACAGTCTCCTTTCATGAGTGCTTCAGCCTCCTTGCCTCCCGCTGTTAACCTCCAGGAAGGATTGCTGCTAGCACTGTTGGGGTTATTACCCTCTCAGCATCGCTTCGGATGCCTTTGCTGTGCTGGAGCACAGCGGGATGTGGAGCTGGGTACTGAGCATCCCCACACGAGGGTAGAGGAGGCTCCAGGTCTCCATCCTGCCCTCTCTTCCACGGTGAACAAGGCCTGCTGGTAACTCTTGTAGGAATGCCTGCGCTGTCTTTAATGCTTGTGGGGGTATCTGCTCAGTTTCTGGATTTAACGCTTCTCACACACATAATCCAGCTGTGCTGCTGGGCTGGCTGTGCAGTGAAGCAGTAATTTAGTCCAGGAAAAAGGAATTCTGGTTTAGCGAGGCTTTGCTAACGTAGACAAGCAGGTCCTGCTGCAGAATAGAGGATTTACAGAAACACAGAAACATTAAGGTTGGAAAAGAGCTCCATGGCCTTCAAGTCCAACTTTTTACCACTCACCACTCACCAGCCCAGAGCACTGAGTGCCACCTTCAGTAATTTCTTGAACACCCCCAGCGATGGTGACTCCACCACTTCTGTGGGCAGCCCCTTCCGATGTCTGACCACCCTTTCTGTGAACAAATTCCTCCTGATGTCCAACCTGCACCTCCCCTGGCACAGCCTGAGGCTGTTTCTTCTTGTCCTGTCCCTTGTTCCCTTGGAGCAGAGCCTGACCCCCACCCGGCTGCCCCCTCCTGTCAGGGAGTTGTGCAGAGCCAGAAGGTCCCCCTGGAGCCTCCTTTTCTCCAGGTTAAACAACTCCAGCTGCTCCTCACATGACTGACTCTCCAGCCCCTTCCCCAGCTCCGTTCCCTTCTCTGGACACACTCCAGCCCCTCAACGTCTGTCTTACAGTGAGGGGCCAGGACTGGACACAGGGCTCAAGGTGTGACCTCACCAGCACCAAGTACAGGGGTGCCATCCCTTCCCTGGTCATTTAGGGGCAGGGAGCTGCCCAGGCACCCACGGAACAGAGTGGGCACCCTGCAGGAAACCTCGCTGCCTCTCTGAGCTGGGTCCTGCTCTGAATGCTGAGATGCTGATGTGGGACACTCACCTGCAGGCTGCTCCCTGACTTAGAGGTCTCTCATCACTCTGTTCCATCTCAGTGATTTTATGTTTGGTGCAAGGCACCAGCACAGATGAACAAATTCCCCTTCTGAGCCCGCACTGCCTTATCTGTTGCTGGCAGAAGTGCCAGCTGCTCCTTCATCCTGCCACTCATCCTGCCAGGCTCCTCTGCTGACAGCAGCGGTTGGAATCACTCATAAAAGCAGTGGGTCCTGCCTTGCAGAGGGGTCCAGCAGGTACCCATTACCTCCCTATGGGATCTTCAAGCTTTTACCTCCAGTTTTCACAAGAGACTCTTGAAGTTTTTCCCATGGGTGTTATTTTAAACACACCATAGTTCCTTCCTTCATAATGCTTGGGTTTCTGTGTCCCACTGACAGCTTCTTACTGCTTTTGAAGGATGCCCACTAAGTATTCAGGAGCAAATTGCTCCAGATGCAAACTACTGGATTTAATTAAATATCCTGTATCAGCTGGTGGCCCCCCAACTGTGTTGTGGCTTGGCCCCAAATTGCATTGACAGGCTCAAACAAAAAAAAAAAAAATCTGTTCTTCAAGACTAAGCACCATCCCTTTGCTAGTTTTTCTGAGTAATGTATTTCAAAGTTTGCCTTTCAATCTCTGGTACTCCATATGAGCAAATTTAGGAGCCTATTTTCGGAGTCCTTTAGGGATGTTTTTCTGCTGGAAAAGAGCAGTAAAACCACACAGCTTTGTTTTGTTTTATTTCTTTATATGGGGGAACATTCCTGTATCTCGTTTTACCACCTGCTGTCTTAGCAGTGTTGCTATTTTGTCTTTTTATTGAAAAGTCTTGTGATTTTTCTCAAAGTCGATTTACTGCACTTTAACTGCATTCAGTGAATAATGCCTTTTCCAGAAAATGCATCTATACATAAAATTGGTAGAGATTTTTTATAAATTTTCACTCTGATTTCTCTAATTGCATCGTAGCCTATTACACACGTTTGCAGAGAGTGCAATATTTACATGCCACGTCTAAGTGATAAAATTATTTCCTATAATGAGTCCATTTCATTGACTTACAGATGTGTGCATGAAAAGCAGAAGGGCAGGGGGAGTAAGGGGGAGGGAGTCTTGGGGAGGATTTTAGCTTTTTATTAACTCTGACAGGCTCAGAACGTGGGAATACCTTCCCCTGTATAACCATCCAGACTGTTCTTAGGCTAACCTTAATAAATCCAGTTACTTCAAGCTTCAATTTTCCCAGCCTCTTCTCTTTCCTTTCAGTCTGTTCTGCGCACTACCCCATTTGTGAATTTCTCTCAAAATACCATTTCCAGAGGCAGGTCCCATTCCCTCAGAGGGAGATCAAAAGAAGAACACATGAATAACATGTTGTGAACTGCTTGTGGCACCCTTAACACACAGGAATGAGGTGGTTTCTCCTCCTCAGTGTGTTTTATTCATTCAGCTGAGATCAAATGTATCCTCTTTGCTGTTGTCTGGTTAGGTGTTCTACCTTTCCATTGTGTGGGGTTTATTTCTCTCTTACTAATTCCCTCTTAATGTGATGCCGTGCTCTGTCCAGGTGCTGAAGGCATTGAGGCAAGCAGAGCTTTGAGACACAGGACTGAGCAAGCTCCCTGCACAGCAGTGAGATGGTGCAGAAGATCCCATATGGTGCAAATCCTGGTGGGGTGCCTTCTCCTGGCCTCCCTGGTGGATGTGACCATGCTTTCCTTCATCCCTTCCCCCTTGGACGCTGGCCCTCCCTCTCCCAGCCTGCCTCAGATGGGGCTGAAACAGCTCCTGAAAGGAGTCTGAAGTAGATTTTCCTCACACCTTTCTATAAAAGCTCTGCTGCTCAGAGCTTTCAGTGGGCAGCAATAGGTCGACCCCTTATCCCACCAACCTGACAGTTTCTGCTCTGCAATTCTCCAGTTTTCATTGTAGTCCTTCCAAACTGTGAAGATGAAAAACAATTAATAGACAGTAATTATTCCAATATTTCCTCTTCTGTTCAGGGGATGGGGAGTTGGAGAACATGTAGGGGTGTGACCGTAAGGTAATATCTGTACTTGGTCTTGAGTTATTTCATTCTGCTGTAGCACAGAGGAGCATGGGCTGCAAGAACATCCTCAGAATAATACTGAAGGATATTTAAGATAAGATTAATTGTATTTTCATTCATCTGAAACGCAGGTACACCAAATCCAAAGTCACTTCCAGCATTAAGACACTTCTGATGTTCCCCAGTGCTGATGCTAAATAATTTAAATGTGGCTATTTATAAAAGTAACGACCATGAACTCGGCGTTGTTAACTATCTATGGATAACAATGAGGACGCTTTCATGCGACCTAATAGGATTAATATAAATTCAGATATTCTCTGATCTATTTTGTCCTATTGCCAAAAGAAAGGTGAAGCCTCAGCAAGCAGAAATATTCTCCCTTGTGGCACAGGCGTTTCCTTTTTGCCGTTATTTTTCGTGTTATAACCCGCAGAGTTTGACTCCACATTGCCCTTTAAAAATAACTTTTAGGTGTTCTTATATCAATCTAAACCCTGTGAATGGTGCTGTGATTGATTTGCTGGAGGCTGACATTCATCTATAATACATTCACAAGAGGAAGGAAGAATGCAAGTGTTCTCAATCTTTACTCCTCAACTCTTGCCTGAAAAGCTCCAATGTAATTTTGAGGATATTTCTGCCTTTGAGTCTGTTATTGTCAGGAGGGCTGAGTTAGTCCTTCATAGATTATTCACATATGACATCTTTAGACCTCTATTTGGGAATTTATATCCCGCTCCCAGCTTGGAAATACCACTGTGAGGGGTTTTGTCCGCAGGACATGTCCGCTGGGCTGGTTTTTGTGTGTTGGATGTTTGAAAGTCCATCTGCTTTATTAGCACGCAGTTGGTTCTATCAATCTACCTGTGCTACTGTTACGGAGAAAATCAAATTTGCAGAGCGTGTATGAGTTCTGAGGATTTCAGAGTTTAGATAAATGCTCCCCTTAGGTGTGATTGCCTTGTCAATACCCTGCTCTGCGAGGTGGAGCTGTAGGACACTGCAGAAGGGCGCTCGAGAAGAGCCTGCAATTACTTTGGGGTGGGGTTCAGGAAATACAAAACTTTTCTGTTGGAGAAATACAGATTAAGCCTCTCTCTCTCCCCCTGCAGTTCTCAGAGGTGTGTCAGTGAATAATCTGTGATATTCTTTTGCGTGCTGCCAGCACACAGGCACAGATGGGTCAGTTTATTAACGTACATCTTAAAGGAAACAAGGAAATCTGACTAAGAGAAGAGAGTTTAAATATTTAAAATATAGTAAGAAGTACGGAGCAAAGGTGAAATAAATATTTTCATATCAACAGCCAGCCAGGAGGAGAAATTAATTTATATGGACCAAGCCCCATGTTACACTTCAGGATTATTATTTGATTCTTGATATTCCAAGCATGAAATAAAGGAAAATTTTGTTCTACATGATGCTAAAAAAATTAAGAGAAAACAGCTGTAGTGTTATTTAACAGAACACCTAACAATAGTGGGGTTTTTTTCTGGTTTTATGCTCAAGCTATTCTCCCAGGAAAAAATTCCGTAGGATGTATCTATGCACTTAAATAATCCTGTATGCAGTAAAGAGTGAAATGTTCCTGGCAGGAAGGGCCATGGTATTGCTTCCATTTTATGTTGGAGAACTGAAAGTAGCTGAAACTTGTCTTTCTATCTGCAACAAAGTAAAAATGGAGACAATTTGGAGCCACAGGCTAGAAATGAAATCTCCAGGTAATTCTTTCTTTTCTGTGATTTTGGGCATTATCTGTCCATCCTGAGCTTGCCTTTCCTGCATCCCTCCCCTGGCATCCTCAGTCTGATTTTGCCTTCACTGCACAGCAGCTCTTTCCAGCCTTACAAAGGAGTGGTTTGCAGGCCCAGTGACCTTGATTCTGTGGTGGAGAAACCATAAATTCACAGTATTTGCTGGTGCTTTTGTTTTGTTTTGCCGATGGTGACTTTGGTGTGTAGATCTCCATTGCTAGAGAGGCAGCAGTGCAGCTCAGATCTCTGCTTTGCAGCTTCTTCGTGGCATCACATGAGCCTGCCTCAGGCATTTATGCTGATAATTAATTCATTAATGCCAGAAAAGGGTGGCAATTTCTTGTTCTCAAAACTCCCACGCAGCGTACCTTGTATGTGGAAATACAAACTGGAGTGAAGGAGCAGCAAAATAATGAAAAGGTGCTAAGGGTGAAATTATCATGTCCTTCCTTGGTAATTCAGAAAGTTAGATTCCCTCGATAGGCACGTTTTTAGTACTTGGAAAAGAAAATTCCTGGTCTGCTTTTTCTAAGCTCATATTTAAATGTCTGCGTCAAGCGAGTTGGTTGATTGAATACAGGGCAAGCAGTCGTCACTTTAGATCTTTTAATTTTGTAGTATTTAATGAGAAATGAGATTATCAATCTAGGCTTCTGATATTATAAGACTAATTATCTGTATTAATTAACATCTCCTATAATATACCTCAGGGATATTGTTCTGAAATCATTCAAGCTGAGTTTCTCCCGCCTGACACTCTGCCTTCAATTTAGCAAAGAGGTTGAAGGTAAATGAAGACGTTTCTTCTTAGAAATCAGATCTACATTTTCTTTAACTATGTGTGAATGGGAGAGAAGGAAAATGAGGATTTGGGTGAAAGGTATAGAGTACTTGAAAGTATTATTAACATTAGAGGTGCTTTGCCTATTGTATGAGGAGCAAAGCAAAATGGAGATACATGTAGGTAAGGTACAACCATGAGTATCAGGAAGGAGTATTTAGTCGTTTATGTAACATGGCAGAATTAGTTGAATAGGAGTTTAAAGGTTTTGTTTAGCTCCCCTGAAGAGTCAGGTGTTAGCCCCAAAATGTGAGGCTAAAGGGCATTTTGGGTCAATTTTCTCATCTGGTAAAAGGAAATGCATTTTCCTACTGCATCAGCACACTGTCCAGTTGAGATTCAGTCCCCTAAAGGGTCACAAATCTGCCTTTTGCCCTTTGTCAGAACCACAGCCATTTTCAGAGCCCGGGTGACCTGCTGTGTCTTTGACCATTCCACAGGGAGCTTTGGCAGGGGCCAGAAATGGGAGAGGAAAGCCATAAAATTGGTGTCTATTTGAATGATAATATTTTAACAATCAAATTACACGTGGAGCCGATTCTTTGGTGTCAAGGAGCATTTTATTAGGGCCACAGGGAGGCTTCTGCTAACACTTTGTAGTGTTATGAAGACCTGAGGATAGTGAGTAGGGGAAAGGAAGGTTTTTGCATAAATCTTCTATGCTGACTGTGTAAACTGTCAGATTTAATTCCAGCATCCAACAGGTTAATGAATCCTGAGCTTTAAGCTGAGATTCACAAACTGATGGCCATTTCCTCACATCAGCCTGTCACCCAGTTAGATGAGGGGACAGGAGAAAATACCCATGGTTGCCAGTTGGAGGGTTTCTTTTCCCAAGACGTCTCTTTGCTTCACAGCTCTCAGAGCCACTGTGCCCCTTCCTTGCTGGCAGAGAATGAAAGGGTAATAACAAACAACGTGAAAGATTTTAAAAATCAGAAACTCTGACTTCCAGGAGGTGCAGTGCCAAGCCTGGGAGAGCTTTTGGATCAGACCCTTTGATGGAATGAACTGAGCTGGGCCACAGCTGCTCAGGGGTTGGAAGCCCATAGGAAGGACCTTGGCTTTTCTGGAGGATCATCAAGGATGATTCACTTAATTGAAGCAGCTTGTTAAGGCACTTAAAATGAGAAGGGGATGAGTCTGAGCACAAGTCCCTGGCAATTGTCCGCCCCTCAGGAGCAGTGGCCAGGCTTTACCCAACCAGCAGCCCCAGGAGCGAGGGTGCTGAGTTCAGAGGACAAGCGGGCCCTTCTCTGCTGCACGTGGCAGGAGATGTTTACACAAGCAGGTGCCCCTCGATGTGTCGATAACAACACAAAAGCACAATAAAAGGCAAGATGAGCACGCTCTGCTTTGCTGTTGCAGACTAAGGCATTTCAGGATTTAATTATACTACAGGTATATAAATTCCGGAAACATGTTAATGCTCCCGTGATTAAAATTATAGAGGGCCTAATTGAAAAAGCATAAACTGAATTGAAGAATTCCTAATTATAGTTTGCTTTGAGGTGTTAATTTCCTCCATAATGAATGCATAATTTCTTGGAACTAGAAAATGGGGTTGCTGCACCAGTGCGTGGGATGCAGATGGAATGAAGGGATTATCATAAATGCAGCCAGACAATTCTCAGGAATAAACCTCTGCAGCCATGATGCTCCTCTGCCTTCCCATAACTTCAGCTTTCCTTGCACAGTGGTTTTCCAAAGCAAAAGGCAGAGCTAGGAATGGTGAAGGATTTGCTTGCAGTGCGAAAGGGAGGGGAAACAGGACTGGTTTAATTCAAAGTAGTCATGGTGCAAAAGGTGAGGAGAGAGGCAGAATGAGGAGTATTTCTAGTGGGAAAGTCAAACAGTAAAAGAGGAGGAAATGCTGACTTCCCTTGTAGCCCACCGTGACAGATCCCTAAGGAAGTGCAGGAGCTGATGTTGATGCAGGGTGAGGGCTTTTTTCTGCCAAAGGATACAGCCTATGTGTAATGTTTTCTGTAAAAAATACTCTTAGTTTTGAAGGGAGTTGGTGAACTACAGAATTGTCAGACACAATCTCGTAATGTTTAAATCTGTCCCATTCCCACTGTGGTGGGGGTGGGAGGTGTTTATGAAAGAATTGCTGCAGAGAAGTTCTTATCCTTGGGACTTTCCCACTCCCCTTCCTCTGTCCTCAATTTCCCTTCATTCTGGGGCAGGAGATGTTGTAGTGAAGGCTCCATTTCAGATCTCTCCCTGGTGTCAGAAGCATGAAAACTGCGCTTTCTGAAAAGCAAAACGTGTCCAGAAAAGGTGGAAAGAAGCTGGTGGATACTCCTGCAGCTTCAGGTGCTGAAAAATCTGTGTTAGCCTTCCCCAGGAGAGCTCATCATCACTGCACGCTGACCAGAGGACTGGGAGTAGTTACCTGACTGCACGGGCCTTGTTGAGTAACAGAGTTTATCAGAAGGTTGTAAACAGAGCAAGTTCCCTCTTTTTTTCTAGTGTTTTTCTTAGCCTTTTAACTTAAAAAATATCCAAGCAGACATGACACCAGTAAAAGTATTTTTCTGGTGTTTTCTGGTGTTCTCTCTTAAGAAAGACAGCAGATTCTTCTGTGTGGGTTTTCCCTGCAGAGTCTGGTAGCTGCGGTTGTGGAAAAGGCAGAGGAAGCTTTCAATTCCCAACTAGGTTATTTCTGCAACCAAATGAACCTAATGTGATGGAAGCCATTGGAAAAACCCAAATTAATTCTGGCTGAGAATATATGCAAATATCCCCATCCTCTTGTTCAAGCCGCTGCTTTTATGAAGGACAGGGCAGAAGGTGCTGGACAGTCCCAGTGAGTGTGTGCCATGGTCTCTCCTTGCCCTGCAGGTTGTTCAAGAACCACTTTGGCTCTTCTTGTCCTTGAAACATCCTCCTGGTCTTAAACCAGCACTCGCTGAGGATGACAGGACCTCAGCCAGCGATGCCTGTTTAATACAAAGCAACACTAACAAAACAGACGTTGGGTTTGGCTTTTTTTTTTGTAGGTGAAACAGATGGCAGGTGGCTCAGGAGGGAAGAAACACCTCCAAAGCCACTGACATCAGCTCCTGTTGCAGCAAAAGCTGTATCTGTCTGCACTCATTATCTTTAATCTGCCAGCAGAAAATAGCACTGAACTGGAGAGAGGGACTGGGCCAGTTCCACTGGGGAGCAGCAGCGATTGTGGCTAATCTGGGTTGCAAGCCAGGTCAGGCTTATGGAGATGGTCAAGATAATGGAACACAGAGCTTTGAAATGCCCTCCAGTTCTTTATATATATAGATTTTTTTTAAATTTTTTACTTCCCAGAAGATTAAATAGAGAATTTAAAGCATTTAAGAGAGTACAAGTAATATGACATACATCCAAGTAAACAGATGCAGGAGCAGTGTTCTGGTGGGCAGGGCATGGTCATTCTGCAAGTATGAATTGCATCTTTTATTAGGCCAAATGGTACAGTTGGGAAAAATGGCCTTTTAAGTACACAAATCCTTCTTTATGGTCAGTGAATACAGCTGTGTTTTGGACAACTCCTTAGGTTTTGTGCGTGTTGCTACGTTTTTGTTTGCTGTGGACAGGTGCTGTGGTGATGGTCAGAGCTGCTCAGAGCTCTGTGGGAATATTTGGATGTTTGGATACCTTTGCGCAGGTGTCGTGGCCTCTTCAGTCAGAGAAGAGTCATGGTGGGTGGGACATGATGAGGTGGGAAACACTGATTTTAATAGATGTGTATATGTGTATGTACGCACATGGGTGCACACAGGGGTGTTTAGATGTGCACGTGTAGAATCATAGAATCACAGGGTGGTTTGGGGTGAAAGGACCTTAAAGTTCTCCCAGTTCCAGCCCCCTGCCATGGGCAGGGACACCTTCCACTAGACCAGGTTGCTCAGAGCTCCATTATTTAAACCATTACTATTGGCATAATGTTGTTACTGGTGTTTATGGTTCTGTTGCACCTTTTGTCTGCTGCAATTTTAAGACAGAGCCAGTCTCCAAACACCTCTCCCAGCACTGTCTGCTCCTCTTTCATTGCTGCAGGTCCCATCTTTAGTGATGCCCAGAAGTCACATTTTTCTCCTCTTTTCTCCTGATTTGAAAGATTTGGTAGGAGTAGCATGTGTTCAGGCTGGATACTCCAGACTCCATTAGACAGGACATATTGCCTGGTGGGTGGATGGAGGAATGCTGGACAAGAAAGTGTGGATTTGTTTGCATACAACTGATACTGTGATATCAGGCAGCGTGACATTCCCCACGCCACTGTTTCTGTGTCTGCAACAGTGGGATAATTATTATTGTACCTGAGGGATCTGTCAGGATAAAACCTACCCACCCAGGAAGGCCATGGAATATTTGACATTACATTGTTACTTATTATACAAAAAAACCACAACACCTAACCACCACCAAAAACCCAAAAACCCCAAGCAACCCACAAACAAACAAACAAACACCCCCCCACACACCTTCCAATAGAGTTTTTCCTTTTTTCAGTCAGCTCTGGGAGTTGTATGTGCTGCCGCAGTGAGACTGCAAAGGAATTTCAGACAAAGTATCCCGGCCAAAGACAGCATTTGTTAGAGTGGCACTGGCAGGGTGCTTTTCTGCAAATACAAACATTTTTTTGGGGTTTGCTGGTTTTTTTCAGGCTTGACACAGTGCACAGTTCCTGAAATCGATGCCACTGCCTGTCCCACAGGCAGCTCATCACAGCTCCTGCTGCTGCCTTGGGACAACACAGCCCACGTCTCTCTCCTGTACAGGGACCCTGCAGTCATTAAACTTCCTCACTTCTTCTCCAGCCCATTTCAATCACGAGAGAAATTTAACAAAGCTTGAAATTCTAGCGATAAAAGAATGCCCGTGTGAAAAGCCTGACTCCAAATGGTTTTATCCAAGTGTGAAATCGCTACCTTTTGTTTCATGAATTTCAGGGTCTGACATGCCCTGGTAGTAAATCTGGAGCACTGAGCTGAATATGAGAGTGGAAGAAAATGTGAAGAGACTCTTTTCCCAGCCTTCTTGATTATTAAATGGATTTCATTATTATTGGCTCCATCTCAGCAGGTTTTTTCCGTAGCAATGGCAGTAATTACCATCTCTTCTTCCTATGCCATTTTTTACAAATTTGGCTGAATTTGAATATTTTCTTTGGTATTCTTCAACTTCAGTGAATGTAGTAGAAGAGTTGTTTAATTTAAATGACTGTTAAAAGAACACGCAAAAATAACTTGAAAATGAAGGCTCTGGTGTGAATAACTTTGCAGTATGAGAGACTATTTCCTCAAGTAGCATCACTATTATCAGCTTTATTTTTGTGAATGCTTTGCAGATGCGAGCAAGCTGGTTGATGACAGTGCAGCCCAATATTTATAATGGGCTACTTTTTGAGTCTTTGAAATAGCCAAGCATATTCCAGAAGATGACATTGTAGAACAATCTCTTCTTTTTTTTTTTTTCCTATTTTCTGCATGAAGCTGTTTATTGAAAGCAAACTTTCACTTCAGCAGATTGTATTCTGCATGGAGCTGTTCCAGAGTGCAATGGAAACAGCAGCAATCTTTAATTGATTTTAATGTGTTTAGAATCAGTTCTTAAATAGACAGAAAATTGCAGAACAGAGCACTGGGTCCTCTCAGTGCGTCCTAGGTGGCTGTGAACGCAGTTCATTATGTTTTGTAGATTAGTTTCAGAGCTTCTGATTAAAAATGCTTTTGGAGGTACTGAGAGTGGCATTTTAGAATATGTGAAGGCAGTAACTCAATTCTAGGAATATATTGGCACTTGTTTGCACCCAGAAAACTTTGTGCACTTGGAAACTGTCTGTGGAGTCGACTCTTGGGTGCCTGAACGTTTGATTGCAGGAGGTGCCTGGTCAGGAGCTGTTCACCCTTGGAGCCCAAGGAAAGCAGTGCTGCAGTGGGTGCTCAGAGCAGTGAGTCTCAGCATCAGCCTTTTGGGGCAGTTATCCCTTTAGTTCTTGTACATTTTAGGAGAATGTAGGTTATATAAAGCTTTTTAGGCTTGGTTTGGGTTGAATTTTTTACAAAATCCCCTGTGTGCAGGTTCACAGTGGGGCTGGAGGCACACTGTGAGAAGGATCTTGCTCACAGTTTAATGTCACAGTCTTTTAGGATAAACTATATAGAGTGCTGATATATGGAGTACCTTTCTTTAAATTTCCCATTATTTTATTTCTTATTATCTCTGTGGCAGAATTCAGGCTTTTATCTCGATATCTTTAAGAGGGGGAAATAAAGATGTTGATGCTGCTCTTCTGTCTCAGCGTGCATCACTGAAGGCAGCTTGGCCATAAAACAAGCATCTGCACATCCAATGGCTAATCTGAATTCTAAATATGGGTGTCAGGCAACACATCAAACCCTCTCCCATTCCAGTATCCTGGGAGATGGCTCCACACTGTCAGAATAAATGTGATGAACCTTCATGGATACACACAGATATACTTACATTGGCTCAACCAAATTCAACAGGATCGTAAGTTAAATGGAATAACCAGATGATAAAAAAGCTGGTGCTCAGTATCTGTAGCTGGGTTCTTGTGTTGTCCATGAAGGAGAAGAAGCTGAAGTGGTTGTTGGTCCCTCTACTTATTGTCCCTTTGTCCCTGTTCATGGGCTGCCGATGCCTTTTCTTTACCTCTGTGCATCACTGACCCCTGCGGATGGATCAGACAGGATTTGGGGTTTATTTTCATGGGTTTGGATAGCCTTTTTGGAAGAGTTGGATCTGTTCCTTCCATAGAATATGTGCAGGAATGGAAATTCAGCGTCCAGCTCTATGTCAGCTGCTACATCCCCCATGGGGAGGTGCAAATCTTTTCTATCCTTCCTTCATTTGCTCCTTTTTTTCCTTCATTCTTTGAATTAAAATAGCCACTAACAAGGAAACTGCTACTCTCTTATTTCCTGTAGCCTATCAAAGAGTTTTTCTGAAAGTAATGTGTTCATCTGAGCTAGAAGTGGGAAGTTCCTGTTCTCTGCAGGATGAACAACAAAACCTGCTCGCAGTAGACTGCTAAAAAAATGCACTACAAGATCAAGCTGTACTAATTGCCACTTATTTTTGGTCCCTGGGAGAAAATAATATTAGAAATAATATATGGCAGATAATAAATTCATGTGTTAAGTGAAAATATATTAAATCTTTATATGATGTGAAGGAAAGTTTAATAACGAGATTGGTCCAGAGGGAGTACTCAGCAGCTGAAACATTGTTTCTTTTAAGCTTTAATAATTCAGGTGAGTGGATCACTGTAGGGTTGCAAAGAAATGATATTCCTTTTCCTGCCCCATCATTATCGAGGGTATTGTGAAGGTTTCACCTTGTTGATGTGTCAGGATGCCAAAGTGCCTGGGCCAGATGCTGGATGCTTTATGGAGAGCTCTGACTCAGCTTTTCCTCCCCACATTCCTGCACATCCTACATTTAAAATTTGAGACTGATCTAAATACTTAATTTGTGGACAAGTGTTGCCTCAGTCCATCCTCAAAAAGAAACCAAGAGCAGGGAAAGGAGAAGCCCGAGGCAAGCAGAGAGATCTCCATCACAGAAATGGGCTGTGACTTGGAATGTTGATTTTTTTCACGCTGAATAGGGAACTCATCATTTAAAAAATTACCTTGTAGATGGTGATAAGGGCACCTTTCATTCCTCTGCAGACAACATTTGTGCTGTGGCCCATTATGGTGGGTGCTTTTATCAGTGATTTACAGCTGAGCTGTCAAAAACTTTAAAAAGCTTCTATTAAATTGATGTGGATTTATCTATCTAAGACCTTTGAAATTCATAAAGGAACCCAGTTTTGGCCTCCTTTTCTAATCAGAGTGTGCAGCTGCACACAGGGCAGTCAGCTCCCCATCCTTCTAGGAGGTCAGGCATTTGTTTTGTGGCCCAGATTTGAGAATCCCTCGAAAGCTCTCCGGAGAGCAGAGCCTGTGGATGTTTGGAAAGCAGGCCCTTGGTGTTTTGCACGGGGACAGCAGCATTCTTTGGCTGCACAAAGGTGGGCTGGGGTGGCATTGGGAGCACAGACCCCCTGCTACTACTGCCCTGCAGCACATCCATGTGTGGGTTTGACTGCAGTGTTTCCAAATGTGTCCTGACGTTAAAAACTGGAATGCAGCAGTTAGTGTGGCTGTATCATCTTTCACTTCACTGGCACTGAAGTTGTTGTCTCGTGTAGGAGTTTTAACGCTGTTTTTGTTGTCTCTTTTAATATCATTTCTATGTATGACACTGACACTTGTCTCCAGCTGGGCGTTTGCAGCGAGGTATTGATTCCTGCCAGGAAAGCCGTGTTAGCCGAGACTGGCTGGGAGCAGCAGCTTTGAAGCCTGAGATGGGGAGAGCCCCAGGAGATCCACGTTACTGCCTGCCTGGTAGATGGAATAAGAGCTAATAGAGTAGTTTGGATATCTTCTCCTTATTTCCATTGCCCACTTGCTTTTTTCATCCTTCCCTCCAGCACCACTTTTTGGAGAAGTACTCCTCCTTCCCTTGGCTGGAATCGTACTGGTGTTACAAAATTGTCAGGGACAGCAGGCTGCAGGGGCTAGACCCAGCTCAGCCCTGACCCAGAGATGTGAGTGCAGCTGCAGGGCTCTTTCAGGGCAAAAGGGCAGATCCTACTCACCAAGTTTATCCCGAGTTAGTGACCAACCCCGACCTTGGGGATTGTGGTGTATCTCCCCAACTTCCCATCTTCTGAGCAAAAATGGATTAGTTTTACTCTTTTGAGAAACGTTGTAGTAATGCAGATGGCTTGCTAAACTTTAGTAATTGGACATTTGCTACTCAGAATTCCCACAGCAATTCCATTTGGGTGTAGGATTGGTGGGGTTTTGCTCCAAGTTTCAAGAGCACCTCAAGGCAGGTGTGGAAGCACTTGCTGTGCTTTGCAGCACTTCGCTGGTTAATGCAGAGAAGTTGGTCTCTGAAAATGACCTAAAGGCAGGCAGGGAAATTCGGCTCCTAGGTGTAAACAAAACAGGAGGAGAAAAGCATAACTCAACAAAAAAATCCCCAGTGATAGGACAAAAAAAAGAGTCTGTAGCAATCTGTGTCCTTGCTGGGGTGAACTGGGAATCCTGGCCTTCTGGAAGGTCTAGATGGATCAAAATACTGGGATCAAAACAGAAAGTGAGACCCATAGTAACCATTTGATAAGGGAAGCAGAGCTCAGAGTGATAATCTTCAGCCCAGAGCAAGCTTTGGACTCAGACATGCTCTTGGCTGCTTGACCAGTTCCTTTGAGATTGGCCTCTTGACCAGACTCAGAGAAGAGTGAGGGACCCGGAGCCAAGCAGGCAAAGCAAAGCAGAGGGTGCTGTGTCAGTCAGTGTGAGCTGGGGTATAAAGCAGAAAAACGCCATGAAAGCAGTCAGTGCCCCACCCTAAGCGCCACTAGAGGAGGTTTTTTTAGGCAGAGGGAGCAATGACAGCAGTGCTAGCTCAGATGCCTGTTCCAAGGAAAAGGAGGCAGGGTTTGAGCAGGAGATGAACGGGATTTTAACTTGAACACAAATGGGACAATTGTTACACCCCAGATGAATGTTCATGAACACACTGTTGTGCTTGCAGAGGAACCTTGATTCGTTTCAAAAGAATAAACATTAAAAGTAAAATATCAGGTCACTACAAAAGCGAGTTATCCCTGTGAAAGGAAGAAGTATGTTAATAGCTAAGTGGGAAAGAGAAAATGGTGAAGAATAGAGGCAAAAGAGTATCTGTGACTGGGTTCACTTCAAAAAGTATCTGTGACTGGGTTCTTTATGTGTCAAAACTCCTGCTCATGATAAAAAAAGTGTCTGTAGCGCTCTAATGATTTGGGAAAGAGTCCAGTTACCTGGCAGTTCATGTCTCTGGAGCTCCCCCTTCTCCAAAGACAGACAGGACACGGGTTCATGGCTTGCAAGTGGGATAACCAAGAGAATGAGTGTCACTCTTAGGGCTGGGGAGAGGGGATGAGGGAGTTCTTGGCCTCTTTGTAGGATGACAGGCGATTAATACGTGTCTATACGTACTTATTTGTGTATGTACCTAAAGGAAACATTTTCTGTAAGAAGAAAATGCAAGTGTTTAGGATTGGATGGAACGGAAACCCAGCGTTTTGAGGTTAGAAGGCATGTGGCAAATATCTGTAGAAGTGTCAGCTACAATTTTGCACATGGCTGACAAACAAAGTGACAAACTTTCCCAGCAGTGTAGATTATTATTATTGCCAGAGAGAAGGGTCAGAATATGAATGTACACGCTCAGTAAACAGTGGCCAAACCAGCATGGTAAGAGTTGCTGTTGCTGAGGTGAGGAGAGGGTTTGTATTGAACAGGCTTTTGCTTACAGCTCCCACCACATCCTCAATGATAATACTTAAAGTGTTGCTTGGAAACCTGTTTTTGTCTTTTTGAAATTGTAACATAAATATCTCTTTTTGAAATTGTAACATAAATATCAGAGAAGGTGTAAAATACTTTATTAAAGGCTCTGATGAACTGTAGGACGAGGACAGCTTTTCAAAACGCTGATGGGCCATCATTAAAGGCTGCAGTCCATGCAGCTGGTGCTCCTGCCACATTAGCTAATGCCAGTGTAAGGACAGCTTCAGTACTGAGTAATTCATAAATTGCTCGTGCTTGTTCAGATTAGCTGGGATCATGTCTAGCAGTGGGAGCCAAATGGTTTCCAAGTGCTTCCCTGACCGCCCTGCTGTCAGCAGAGCACGAGCCAGATCCCCATGGGCCCCGGGAGCTGGAATTTCAAAGCAGGAGCTGGGGCAGGAGCAGGTTTCACTCCTGCGTGCTGGAGGTGCCAGAACCCCGCTTCCCACAGGAGCACTGCTGAGCTATTGTTATGCTAGAAATTTCCCAGACCAATCTTTCTGCAACAATGAGCCTGTGAAAGCCGGGACAGTGATACACTGTGGGCTGGTCCCAATCTCCGAATCCATCTCCCCTGTCTGCCCGAACAAAGGCCCAGCCTGACACAGACAGGTGAGGGCAGCTCATCTGAATGGCCTGACACAAAGTAAAATGACTGCAGCCCTATCTCTCTTTGTCAATGTGTGAGTGGTGTTAAACAGGCAGTAAACCTGCCTGGGCTGTAGCAGCATCGAACTCCAGGGCTTTGTTAGCTGCCTGAGGAGGAAAGGAAAAAAAAAGCAGAGTGCATTTGAATGCCTTTCAGGCTCTTTGAGCCTGGAATAGTAAGCTAGAAATAACAAGATTGCTATTATATATCATAATGGCCAAAAGCTTAGCAGGAATCCAAAAGGATTACCATTTCATAGAGTCAGAGAGAATATGAGGAGTTGTTGTTTCTTGAAACAAAAGTGGATTGAGAGAGCTGTAAAGCCACCTGCTCAGTACATAAACAGTCCTCAAGGGATGGAAGGTAGAAGGAGACTTGCCGCTTGGAATTAGAGAACTCTGTGTCACAGGATATCCCAAAAAGAGACCCTGGAATCCCAGAATGGTTTGGGTTGGAAGGAAACTTACAGACCATCCAGTTCCAACCCCCTGCCATGGGCAGGGACACCTTCCACTATCCCAGCTTGCTCCAAGCCCCGTCCAACCTGGCCTTGGACACTTCCAGGGATCCAGGGGCAGCCACAGGTTCACCAGCCTGTGCCAGGGCCTCACCAGGTCCTTATGTAGACATCAAGATGTGAGGGAGGGCCAAAAAAAGTGATGTTCTTAGAAGATTCTTTTTGGCCTAAACAGGTTTTTGCACCCTGAAGGTGTTTCCAAAGGCACCTGACACCACTGCCCCCTGCTCGCGCTCTCCTCCGCTGCAGCCAGCGTTTGGCCCAAGCAAACAGTTCATGTTTCACTCTGGTGGCTGCAGGAGAAACCATCTGCTTTCCAACATTCAGCACATGAAAAATTCATTCTAAACTGGATATTTTTTTAGTTACTCCTTTTCCTGGAGAATGACATGATCGAAATCTGCTCTGACTTTCACCAAGGTTTATCCTGATTTACTCAATTAAACCTACAGAGCGCATGGCCAGCATCTTGCCCCCACAGTGGCTTTCAGTGGCCACTGCTGCTGGTGTGCCAGGAGCTGTGCTTGCTCGTGTTTCTGACTTTGCTTTACTCTTGTCCTTTTATTTGGAAACATTCCTGACATTCAAGGCTCTGGGGTCTCTAATCTCACCCTTCTCTCTCCCTCCCTAGTGTCTACCAACTCGTTGTCAAGGAGGAGAAGCTGCAGAAAGCCCGGAGAGCTGCAGACATCATCGAGTGCTTCTCTGTGCCAGTGAGCTACAAGAACGCCTCCAGTCTGGACTCCCCACACTACTTTGCAGCCGAGCTGAAGCCCATCAACCTTCCTGTCACACAGCCCTTCACCGTGGGCGACAACAAGACCTACAATGGCTACTGGAACGCTCCCCTTTCCCCCCTGAAAAGCTACAGCATATACTTCCAGGCTCTTAGCAAGGCCAATGGAGTAAGTGCAGGGAAAATTGAGCTGGATCTGTACATGTGGCTGCCTCTCTCTGTCCTCCTCATCATTCTCCTTCCTTCTCAATTGGATGCTGGTTTAACATCTCCTTCTTATTACCCTCTTACAGAAATCTGATGAAAATCAAGCATGCCATTACTTGTCCTTCACTCAGATCTCTCTCTGATGCTCAGATCCAATGAGAAATCTGTTGAGGACCCTGATTCTGCAAAGGCACATGTTGCCATGTGATTTACTAAATGAGCAGCTTAGAATTTAGATACTATTATTTTTTATCCTTCCATAAGCACGAATGTCAGAGCAGGGGTTATTGTGCTTTTAAACGACATAATTGCCGTACCTTGATAGTTCACAGTGCTTGTGATTTTGGAGGAGATGTTATGAATTTGGATTACCTTGGAGCTTGCACTTGGCCATATCATAATGCAGCACTTGTGGTTGGGAGTTTCAGCTTGAGTAAGTCACGTACTGCAGAGGGGACTGTCTGCATGTCTGTCCTACCCCTCTGGAATGCTGTGTTTTTATATATCCTTGCTCTGTGATACTGGGTTCAAAATGCAGACTGCACAGGAAACGTAGCCTGCCCTATTCTTGGACTCAAATGACAAACACACGATGGCACAACAGGCCCCGTCCCACCACAGGAAAACAGGAGGCCTCTCTTCCCTCTTCTCTTCCAGCTGAGGATAATTTGTGACCTTTTACCTCTTCTGTTTCAGGTCAGTTCAGCAGTGTTCAGGCCAGATCCAGCCTCAGCGGATCACCTTCCTCCCCTCTGGCTCCCCAGTTGTTTTCCATTAATACGTAACAGGAGAATTTTCCACTCTGGCCTCATGAAGAGTCTTAGAACATTACCAAGGCATCACAGATTTGGGTAGCAGAGTCTGCTATTATTAGCGTGTTTGCCAGTGCTTTCAGGAATTTAATTTTAACGTAGATGAATTCTCTATGATATCACCCCTGAGAGAGCAAAATTACAAAAATCAGTCAAAGGTGAATGGTGCAGGCTTTAGTGGCTTTTATACCTGAAATGCAGCTGTACATTGCAGAGGACTGTGATGGTTTCACAGGCTGGCAGTGCCAGCGAGTGTTCACAACACATCTGAGTGCTTTACACCCTTCATTTATCACCATTTTCCTGCAGAGCTTCAGCTGTGTGGCTGACAAGTTCAAAATCTCTTCAACACTGTGCTGGTTTTCACCTTGGTTTCCTTTCTAGTCAATACAGTTTCCTTCCAGCACTGCTCAATTAATTCAGTTTTGGATTTGCCTTTATAAAGGAAATTGTGAAATATATGTATATGTCTCTCTGTCTCTAGTTAGTTCCCCCATGTGTGATAGTTAATTGCTAGCGAATGGATCCCCAGGGAAGAAGGAACTTTATTTGCTTAAGTACAATATGATACTCATAACTGGGTTGTGTGAATGGCAGTGTAGGCTTCCCTTGGCACTCGGGATTCAGGCAGCACTGGTGTTCCTGCTTTTCCTGCATCTCTGGAGCGGGCAAGTTGCAGCTCACCCTACACTGCAGGTGCTAAGGACTTAAAAAAGGATGACTTGCCTGGGCTGTCCTAACAGGAGCATGATTCTAAAGGGCTTTTTAAGCATAAGTTAATCAAAAGAGTCTTAATGCAACAACGCACAGTTCATGACAGGATGAGAAGTGTCCAGCCAGACACAGTGAATTCCTATTTGAGAAAGCAATTTCCTCCTGTGGTAATAATTCATATTTCTACAGTGTATGCTTATATATCCTCAAAGTGTAGAGCTGTGGGTAAAAGTATAGAGGAAATGCCCAAGAGTGGAATATGGATCTTCAGAGGAGTAGCTGTGATCCCTTCTGTTTCTTGGTAAAATCATTAAACCCCACATTTCAAACATTAGGGTCTTTTGCAGCTGTAAATAGTAGGTTTTTGTTCCATTCCCAGAATTAATTGCAGGTGTCGTTTGTATTTCAAGAGTTCTGGGTTTTTCCTTGTCTTTAACCTGAGCAGCTTTGGCTGGTCTTCAAAAAATCCTATAAATTATTATGGCTGCACCATGGCATTTCCATCCCTGGAAGTGTCCAAGGCCAGGCTGGACGGGGCTTGGAGCACCCTGGGATAGGGGAAGGTGTCCCTGCCCATGGCAGGGGTTTGGAACTGCATGATCTTTAAGGTCCCTTCCAACCCAAACCATTCCATGATTTTTGATAAGGCACATCTGCAAAAAACCTGAAACCATAACAATTTAGCGCAGTTAAAGTAGAGCCTTATGTTCCCTTGCACATGAAAAAACTTAACAGAACACTGCCACTCATTTTTTAATGAGGATTTTCTATAGTTTCATTAATCACTGACGGTTGTGGAATGATGAAATTTCTTTCCACACCTGGAACTAGCAAGGAGAAGCCTTCATGCAGTGAACCAGAACATCTTCCTTTGGAAACACAGGGCTCTGGGGAGAGCGTAATTTGAAGAAACAGCCTGGATTTGGTCAAAAAGCTTGATTAGGAAGAGGTTAGGAGTGTTGTAGGAGTTCTGCATTGCTTGAGCTCCTCTGTACATGGAGGGTTGTGCTCATTTGGTGTTCCCGTCTGCTCTGCAGCCATTAGCTCTGATTGTTACACTGAAAGGAACATAATTAACAGCTGGATGCAAAACAAGTGTGGCAAATTGCTGCAGAAGCAGCTCACGAGCTTTTCTGCCTTCTCTTGTGCACAGTTGTACTTGTCTCGGAGTGTGGATGAAAGAGCTGTCACTGCCTGGATCCATCTCTCGGGCACTTGGGTGCACTTTGGTCACTGCGGTGCTGCCTCCAGACAGGAGTCTAAGCAGAACACGTGTGAGACAGAGTGGTTTTCAGCTTTGTTAGACAAAACGCTTCCAAATGGTGTCAATTTCCCTCCTAGGCACTGTTGACAGCCAGATGCTGAGCTGAAATGTGGCAGAGTTTGAAGCGAGAGGGGTTTGATTGTCCCCAGGTCTTTATCTGGCTCACTGCAGGTCTCTGGTTGCTGATCCAGCACCACGCTCCCATGGTGAGAATTTTTGGCTGCTGTGTGAAACCTGCCTGAATTTTTGAGCAGCTCAGAAACCAGAGCTCCTTAAAAAAATCCCTTCTGGAGGTGCATTTTACCTCACTGAGTTAAAACGAAATCTGTAACGGCGCAGTTGCAATCAGTAACTCTTGGCCATTTTTTCCTCGAAATGGGAGATGAGCAGGAGCCTGTGTAACACAGCTGGGGATGATGTGGGGGATGCTGCCAGCTGCTCTGCCAGCCTGGTGGTCCAACAGGTGACTGATGTCTTCAACCCAGAATCGTGAAAAGTAGCACTGCAGGAATCAATGAGAATATTATTTTTTTTGAGGGAATGATAGACTCTACCGAGATTCCTATTGATTTTTTGCCTCTCTAATGACTTGTACTACATGCACAATCGGGCAGCTCATTATTACCAGGGGACTTGAGGCTGGATTTCTTGATGCTGACAGGTCTACTCCCAGCACACAGCATTATCCTTCTGGGACGTTTTGGAGGCATGGATAGAGCTGCCAGCAGAGAGGTGCCATTCATCCCTGTGGAGGTGGCCATGAAAAAAACAGGGAGGTGTTTCAGTTCAGCACGAGCCGTGCTCTGAAAGGTGAAACGGCACCAGGGCTGCCTGCATTGCTTCTGTGAGCTACTAACCAGCTTTGGGGAGCTCTGTGTTCAGGAGGGTTTGGGGTGTACAGTTTATCCACTTACGTTCACTCCTTCTTAATCTCATCTTGGAGCTGCTGGCGCAGAAATAAAGCAGCTGTGGAAACACTTCACTCTTTGTAAGCCCCTCTTTCCACATCTGGTTGACCAGAGGATGTGGACCTGAGTGTTTTCTGCATAATAAATAAAATCCTCCTCCAGCCTACCTCACTTTTGAGAGGTTGAGAGGAGCGGGTGTCCAATGATCAACTACAGATCATTGAAATAACTTCCTATTGGAAATAATAAAAGCCCCAACCACTTTGTTAAACCTCCCTTCTCCAAATGACACAGATACTAAAAAAAGCTGATAATTGTAAAGGCAATAATAGGTTTGGCTTAAGTCTCTGGAAGGAGATAGCAGTTTCCTGAAGCTGGCAATAAAAATTAGAGGGGAGTCCATTGACCCTGCACAGACATATTTGAAGACTGCAGACCACTGCCTGCAATGGGATAAAAAAAGCCCCACACAATGTAGAGCTCTCCTGAACTTGGGTGAAATTTGTTGAGGACAAAAAAAAAATTCCTTAAGATTGGACAAACCTTGTATGGTTTCTACCCTGTGTGAAGCAGGTCACCAACAAGCTCCGTGTCTAGCTCTGGGATGTGGCGAGCTGAGGCCAAGGGGAGAGTGCTGATTCCTTGTCTGGTCCGTGCACCGGCAGCAGATAAAATTGCCTGTTCCCAGTTTGACCTCCCTAATGAAACGGTGCCTGTTGTAGGGCAGCCCCAGTGGCACATCTGGGGACAGCAGGTGGCTCTTCAGGCGAGGCAAGCACTGCTTGACTGCTGTAAAGTCATAATCATAGTAAAGGAAAGGAGAAGGTGGGTGTGAAAACAGATGGATGAAAAAGCTTTGCTGCTTTCATTGTTGTTCGTAGTCTGTAAACAGCAAGCTGTCAGTTTAAAAGGAAAGGGGAAAAAAAAAGATCATGTGGCCTTTTAGGTTGTGAAGACGCAGCTGTCACATAAACATATGTCCTGCTGCCCTCGTAGCACTTTTCTGCAGAAAATTGTTCCCATCCAAACACTGAAGAGACAGAGGCAGAGCTTGTCTTGTTATCATCCATTTCACTTGAGTGAAATGTGCATTTAGGAAGCTCAGTAATTAGTAGACAGCAGCAGCTCCTTTGCTTCTAAAGTGGAAGAATAAAGCTATATTAAAATAATGTTTTAAAAAGCCCTGGAAATTCAGGGGGATGCTAAAGCAGGCTCATGGTGTGCAGTTTCCAGGCTGCGGGCAGGAGTTGTGTGGGCAGAGGGGGCTTGCCCAGCTCCTCAGCACAGGACTCTCTCCAGAGGGTCCCCAGGTTGTGCAGGTGGTAGGTGCAGGTCCTCCCTCCAGGACCAGGCTGCCAGTACCCTGCATCGCAGTGCTCCTGTGTGTCCATGGTGTGTGGACTTAAAAATATAGCCAGGGTTCAGCCTTGAGTGAGGGTGCACCATAATCTTCTTTTACTCATAGGTAAATAAGTTCCAAAAAACAGATTTCCATAAATAGGTTGAGGTAGACACATGGATGGGCTTATTTTGCAGTGAGCTTTCAGGATATGGAGCATGTTGGAAAGTGAGGGTTGGATCAGAGGCTGCAGGATGTAGTCACGAAGCATTTTCCTGTTCCAGGATCTCAGTGAAAATGTGCCTACATTGGTCCATTACTGTTTGGCTGTAAAATGTCTGCCTTAACCCGGCAGCGATACAGAGCTGGAGCAGTACTGGCATCTTAATTTAAGATATTCCTGTGAGTTCAGCCATAATATGAAACAGATATGCAGGCTCTTGGGTCATCATTAAGATCACTGTGGATATACAAGGCCTTGTAAAACTTCTGTGATGTCATAAAATGGAAATCAAGTACTGCAGCCTTTGAAAGAATGTTCAGAAACAACACAGAGACTGAAATTTGGGGAATTATTTTGGGGATTTTTTTACTAAAACTTCTGTTATTATCCCTTTATTTAATTACTTTTCTTGCCATTGCTTTAAGCAGTCTGGATGGATCATTGATAATTACCTGCATTGTTTATTCCTGCTTTGCTGGTGGCTAAAGAGAAGCACCTTGCAGTGATAGGACAGGAAGTAGTGTGTACAAATTGAAAGATGGGAAAAGTAGATTAGGAAAAAAAAAAAAGGATTGTCCCTGCCTATGGCACTTTAAGGTTCATTCCAACCCCTTAGCATTCTGTGATCTTTACTGTGTACAGGAAAGCACCTTGAAGCAAAAGTAATATTTTTCATAAAACAAACATGATTGCAGGAAAGTGGTTTTACTGATTTGCTTGGGGGCATTGGGTTCGAGTTTTTTTGGGGGGGGGAGAGGTGTATTTATTTTTTCTGTTTCTTGTTAAAAAAACTCATGGAAACTTACAATTCTCAGTATCAACCAAAGAAAAATGGAGTAAATTTAAAGAGATCTCATTTTTATGAGACTCCAAAGAGATGAGCAGTGGGGTGATCAGTGGAAAGCAACAGAATATCCAGCCCTAATCCAGAATATGGACTAAATTCAAGTCTTTAAACTTTAGCACCACTGGGAGCTGGGAGCCTGGTGTCTGTGCAGGTTCTTTGATCTTTTCCTTCCCAGAAGATGCAATTTGAAATGAAGTTCTGAAGTCCACGTTCCTCTAGCCCTTGCTTTTGGCAGTGCCAGTTCTGCTAACAGCTGTGGTTGTGCTCAGTGCAGCCAGCAGTGGATGCAGATGCAAACAGAACAAATTCTGTCGTCCCAAATCACCCCGTGGGAGGGTCTCGTGCAGGAATACCCACATATGAAACAGAGATCACTCTAGACTCTTCTTTTTCCAGCACTGACTGATTTCACGAGCTTTCTGTTACACCCTGAAACCAGCAGAAAGCAACAAATACACATGAAAATTTTCCTCAACAAAATGTGAGCAAGCGTCCACCTACTTGTAGACTGCAAAAATCCTATTTATTTTACTCTTCACTGCTGATTTTCTGGGTCACCTTGTTGCAGATCAGAAACTACATCAGGATCTCTCTGAGTTCTGGTTCCCAGCATTATGTGCGGAGACAGCTCTGAAAACAAAGCTGCGTTTTTCCTTCTCCATACATCACAAGCAGCAATAAAGACTTTGGATTTCCAGAATAACTGGCAATTCAAACTCGTTAGCCACGAGGCAGAGGGGAATGGGGAGCTCTGTGTGCGGCTGTGGTGGCTTTGCAGTGCCAATGTTTGTGCAGGTTGTGCAGGGGAGCTGCCTTTTGAGGGACAAAGGGTGTAACCAAAGAGATGTCCCTGGGTTACTGGGATTGCAGGGCTTCAGTCCCACTCTGGAGCATATATGGGCATGGTTTGTCCTCGGGGTTCCAGGAATCCCTTCAGAGAGTTTGAAGGCAAAGTCAAAGGGAAGGTTTGTCCTTCTGAGTATCTCGTTGTTTTTAGACTGCACACAGGGTGGCTTATATCCAGATTGTGTAGCATCATAGAAAGGGATCAGAGGGAATTGCTCCTGTGATTCCCGTATTTCCCAGCACAGATCTTGCAATCATCCCCTTCCTATGAGCAACAAAAGTGTGAGGAGAGAGGCACAGTAGGGCTGGGTGTGTCTGCTCCTGCCAGGGAGGATTTGTCACAGATGGAGCAATTTCCTCCAAGAGCAAATTCAGATTTCCACAAGGTTTGTCCAGGTGTTTGAGGACGGGAGGAGGTGCTCAGCAGTGCTTTGCTGGGTTGTTGTTTCCAGAGCACAGACAGCATCCATATTAATGGAGCATTGTTAACACAGTAATTTATACTGGGTTCATTACACCTGGGACGTGTAGAGGCATGAAGTGCTCTGCAAAGCCGGCAGCAGATTAGTGCCTGACAGAGGCAGCTCTTCAACCGAGCAGCACATTCCCATTTGGATGGCAATCACAGGCTGGACAGCAGCAGCCCCTGCCAGGAAGGGCTGTGCAGTGAGGAGCTGGGGACTCCGCAAAGGTTGTGTTTGCAGCGGAGGTGGCCTGAGAAAGCCGCCGAGTTTGAGCTGTTCGTGAAGCCAAATACAACATTCGGATCCAAATCCTCTTTCTGCAGCTCTGCAGGCTCCAGGGTGGGTTGAACACAAAGCGTTGGGTTTTGTCCCAGCTCTGCAATGAGGAGCTGCAGTGGTGAGGGTTGTTAGAACAGCTCGTTTGGCAGAGGCAGCAGCACAGAATGTTGGTCTGCTCCACATCCATCAGAGAGCTGAAATATTCAAATGACTTCTTCGGTGTCTGTTTGCCATGTGTTTAAATAAATACCCAATCTGCAAAATTTGCAGTAATGGTGCATGAAAATGAGATGTGCACTGGCATGTACTTTTGACCCAAGGCTTGTCAGTCTATTAGAGAGCAGGTCATTTAACTGGGAAATTCTATTAGCTAATCAGGCACTTACGTGGGACCCATCACTCACACATGGAGCGTGGAGAAACGTGTTGTCACTCCCAACTTTCCAGTACTTAAGAGAACCAACTGCAGGCAAGTCCAATAGTGTGGAGTGTTTTATGCAACAAAAACTGTTGGTGGTATTTTCAAGGATGAAGGGCAAGAAAAGATACATATATTTTTAGTTGATTTTAAAAGGAATGTATGTTTATTGTAGATGGGCAAATTACACACTGTGATGTTTTCCTATATATTTTTCTTGTGTTTTTTATTTTTCAGGAAACAAAAATCAACTGTGTCCGGCTGGCAACAAAAGGTATGTGGGTCTCTCTTTCCTGCAAAACACAATGCCAGATATGTAAAAACTGCAGTGGTGGCACAACTTGATTACAGTTCCTAGCCAAAGAGCCAGCCTCTTTATTTCCTCTTTTATTTTATATTTTTTAAAAGGAAGATTGCAAAGGCAGAACGACAATTTCCAGGACCACTCCACTATATTTGTGGCCTGTTATTTTTTTAACGCAGGGTATAATTCTCTGTAGTTCCTCCTTTCCCTCATTCTGTTGACAGCTTTTCTGTCCTGAGGACTGTTCTTGCTGTTGGCAGAGCATCACTGAAAAAGTGACATTAACTTCCTATTCAATTTGTTCTCTCCACAACTGTACAAAGTAGATAAGAGGAGATCTCGTGTAAGCCTAACCTTGTACACAGCGGGGCACGGCTCTTACATCACAGCATTTTCATGGTATAATTGAACAAACTAGGAGAGAGCATTCCTGATTGTCACTGTGGTGAGCTCAGAACAGACCAAGCTGACGGGTCACGCAGCCCTCAGTGAGCAAACCCGAGACAAACAGCCCCAGCTTGGTTCACGAGGTGTAGCTCTTGAGGGACCAACAGTGACAATGTCTGAGCTCCTTCTTAGAGTTTACAGCTGCTTTTAACAACTCTTCTAAAGATTTCAAAATCACCCCAGGGGCTACTTTTCCAGAAAAGATGTCAGACACCAATTTATTTGTAACACAGAGGAATAGCTGTAAAAAGATTTCCCCAACACATGTCGTAGTCTCCCAAGGAGCTGCACAGAAATGCTGGGGTATTGCCATGGGCTGGGCTACAGATGACTCTCCACTCCCAAACTTACCTTTGCCAGCTTGTGCTCTTGCTGCTTTGCTGTCATGTGAAAGACCTGCATGGCTGCCTCTGGAGGCTTTGGAGAGTTCACCAAAATTAGCAGGAACCCAGAAACCCTTGAGAAGAACCATCCCATTTTTTTCTCTTCTTTTCACTCCTTTCTGCCTTGTGGCAGAAGTTAATGGCTTCAAGGTCCTTTCTCCTGATCCTTTCTGCATCTGCACTTGCAGAGGAGTTGGGAGGGCTCAAAGAAACCCCATTAGCCACTGGATAGGAGAAGATGATTTTTCCATCTCCCTGTGGAGACGTCCCCAGGCTGTCACAGACAGCCAGGCACTGGGGTGGCAGGTGCTGCGTGAGGTTCCCACTGTGCAGCTGTTCTCCCTGCCCAGACTTGGTAACGCAGACTGGTGGGGCTGTAAGCAGTTGTGTCACCACTGAAAGCTGAGGAGGAGGAGCCATTTCTCCCCTTTCTCCTTCTCCTCTGTGGCTCTGGTGCTCCCCATATCCTCTCGTTCCTTTCCTGTTTAAAAGTTCCATGTAAAATCTTTATTTAATTCATTCTCTGGGTTACAAGCGTTCTATGTGTCTCGGTCTATGTGTCTCCTTCCTCTCCAGTTTTCCCAGCTGGTAGTGATGTGACCATTTCAAATACCTGATTTTGGCTTTCTGGTGGTAGAAGGAGCAAGAGCAGGACTGGGTGAAATTAATCTCCACAAGCTTTTCCAATAGTGTAGTCTCCTCATGAGATCAGAGATACTGGATTAATTAATTTTTGGAAACTTGGAGTTCTTTCCATTTCAGTTGTTCATTTTTCTGGAGCTGTGGAAGAATGTTGTCATGCTAGCAGGAAATACATTTGCTCTGTGACTATTCGAAAGAAAATAACTTAGCTTGAAAAATCCCACTCTGGCATGATTTTGTGTGCACTCTCTGATTTGGGTTTGTCAGCAAAGTGTCCCATAAGTGTTTGACCTCCAGCTGACTTCTGCAAACTGAGGTAATTTTCACAAACTTTGTTAGGTCACCAGGAAGAGTCACTGAGCCACCCAGTCAATGAGCCACCCCCATTCTGTTGCTTCTGAATGTCATCTCTTTTTTAAAAAGAATCTCCTGCTAGGATTAATTTAATAAGAGATACAAAAGAGATGGGTAGAGTCTGAGGATGTCTAGAGCCAGGGCTTTTTGGTCATCTTATTCTTTAGATTTTTTCTTTATTGATTTGAATGGAAAAGGACAAGAAATGATGGTTGTTCTAGTGTTTATTCTCGCTGTCTCAGTTCATATCACTTTTGATTTATAGGTAGATGTCTCATTCCTCTGCGTGGAGTGCAGAAATCTCTGTGGAAATTCTTTTCCTCCGGCCCTCACTCTGAATTGCAGTGCTGTAACTCCCAGTGCCTGGCCCTCAGCACGGCCCCTGGGGTGCCCCAGCTGGGGCTGGTTTGAGGCAGGTTTGGCTCTCCAGAGGAGCAGTGCTGGGTGCAGCTCGCAGGCAAGGCAGCACCACAAGCTGGGGTTGATAAAGTCACAGGACCTGCCACTGCTGGCACCTGGGCAGGGCTGAACAAAGTGGTTCTGTGAGCTTTCCCATCGTTTCAGGTTTCCATGTGTCCTGAGGCTGCATTCCCACCATTCACTAACTCCGTATGGATAAAGGGGCAAGCCCCTGGAGAGGAGTGTTGTACCTGCCCTCTCTCGGCAGCGTGCCAATGCACAGAGACACAAAACTGTAATTACACCGTGGCCTGATCAAAGGCTGATAGCTGGGATGTTCCAGATGACCTCCTGTGTCTGCGCTGTCTTCTGTCTGCTCATTATATTGATCACCCTTAATGGCATTGCCCTGTACTCCCTTTATTTGCTTTGGTGTTTTTCTGAGGGTAGACTGAGCAAACCTGAAGTCTGCCTTGAACAGAATCAACGGAGCTGCCAGTGAGGATGCCACTCTGGTGTCTTTGGTAGGAATCGGGGGAAAAAAAACAACCCTTTTTTTGGAGTCAGGATTAATCGCAGCATTAAAAGCTCTGCTTTGAGTTGGCACCAGAGGGAAAAAAAAAACATATTTTGTTTTGATGCAAGAAAATAAATACATACCACTGGTGCCAGACTAAATGTTCATTTTGGAATAGAGGCCTAATTTTCCCATTCGTAGACATTTGACACTGCAGCAGCTCCATTAGCAGCAGTGAAATGAGTTCTGATTTACACCAGTGACAGGAAGATTAGGATCGAGGCGTGTTTAAGGAAGGCAAGTATTCTCTTGAAGTACTGGATTAACAAGGGCACTAAACGTGAGTGTGGGAGTAATTAGGCACTGAAATGTGTTAGGCATGTGTTACTGGGGGATTGTAACACATCCTGGGTGTTGCTGCAAGGCACCTGCTCAGAAGCTGAGTGGCTTTAATTACTTGAGAGACGAACGGGGCTGTTCCACTCCTCCAGCAGGCTGCCAGGGAATTTGCTTTTCTGTGCCCCAACACCAAGAATAGGAAAGCAGAGAACTCCTTAAAAAGTGGTTTAGTCCACTAAAGCAAAAATTTTGGAGGTTTCCCGGTTTTCTTCCCTCCTCTTTAGCAAGAAACAGGCTGCTCATATCAGCCCAGCTCTGTGCAGGAGCTGCTTCCCAGCTCTCCTGTGGTGCTCTCTCTGCATGTTTCCCTCTGTGCTGCTCCTGCTTAGATGAACTTGATTCTTGTGGTGGCAGGAAAAAACTCTCAAATCCTTTTGTACTGGGTTATTAAATGTTGGGAGGAGGGGGTGGCATCAGCATTCCAAGGCACCCGGTCCTCCAAAGCAGGGCCAGCAGGTCCCCAGCTGGGCCAGCACATCCACTGAGCTCACTTCCCTCCATCCAGTGCCTCCATGTGAGGGCTGGCTGGTGCCTGTGGGAAGGGCCAGGGGCAGGGACTCACCCTCAGCCTTTGCTGGATGATCCATCAGAAAGCTCCCTGCGTTTGTCCAGTCTGTGCAGCCATCCCACACTTTGCCAGCATGTTGAACATGATTAACCTCTTGTATCTACATATGTATTTATTTTCAGATTCATTGGTCTCAGATCTCTTGCCACTTCTCTCCTCACATGGGCTACTCCTTTTTTTTTTTTTTTTTAAATTACTGGGCTAATGTCATCTTTCACAGCATTAGGCACTTGGATGCATCTCATTAACACGAAACACTCTTTAAAAATGTTTATAATTAAACCCCAATTTACCAGCTCTCTGCCATACAATTTTCATTCAGATGGGTTATTTATAGGTTTTGCCATTTGGTTTCCTTGACAGCATTTGTTTTAATATGTCCCATTCTTTCTGAATTAACTGACTTGTTCTCCCTGTCTTAAAGCAACGTATTTATATCGACACTTTATTAGAGAAAATTGCAACCTCTTACCAAGAGCGAGCGATTACCTCTTGTATTCCTAAAGTGCATTAAATTAATTTCACAGTGTAATTGAAACCAAGGCAGAGGGCTCATTAATGGTTCCTTATCTCCCGATACTCATTTCTTCTTTCCTTAAAATGTGAGTTCTTGCAAATGAAAGAATGGAACTATAATAACCATTATGAGGTACATTTTTATTTTTTTCCTTTTTTTTTTCTTGTGCATGCTGCCTGGGAACCATTTTGCTTGTTCTTAGCAGTGCTAGGTAGACAACAGGTGACCACGCGAAACCCGCCCAGCCTCTTGAGCACAGGTGATTATCAGTTCAGGAAAAGGAAAACTGGTCAAACTTCCAGAGGTCTGAGCAGCGTCATGACTTCTTGTTTGATACTTGTTTTGCATGAGAATTTACTTTTCCAGTTACTCCAACTACAGTACAAAGGGGGGCAGCGCTTTCGTGGCGCTCCTACAGTGCCACGGTGGAGGTCTGCCTGTGCTGAGGGTCAGCTGCGGGGCTCAACACCTCTTAAATCTCCACAGGAGCACTCGAGTGTGATGGAAGAGCCCCGTGGATCGCACCCTGCACAGGCTGAGTCTCCCCCTGAGCGTGTATGGAGCCGAGCTTGCATTTCCAATTAAAGGAGCTGTGCCATTTTCTGGGGCTGATTATTGCGCTTATTCTTAGACAGCTGAGTCCTGCTGTCAGAGAAATGATGGCAAGAGAAGAAAAACTTGATTCTGTGAGCCCTCTGTAGAAGAGCAGAGGAACTATAGAAACTATAGAAGCTGTAGTTTCTATAGGAACTTCTGCTGGAGCCAGAGATGCTGCAGAACTGAGCCTCAGCAGCACCAAGTCACTCACAGTGGGGACATTCAGAACCTCTCAAGGGTTTTGCAGTTTCCATCAGAATGAGTTTGGAGGTCTGTGTGCCGTAAAATTGCCCCATCATATCCCCATCCACTGGGGCCAGGATCATCATTTACTCCAGAAAATTTAAATGTAGAGAGGAGATCCCATCAGCATGTGGGAATAGGTTCTTCTGCTTCAGCCGGATGTGCACAGAATGAGTGGCTGGGATGTGGCAGTGTTACACGTGATTAGTGGGAAAGGAGGGTTGGCTTTCCAGTTTTTAGATGGATTACATTTCTCTAGGAATATTCCTCTCCCAGTGCTGCATGGCTATTCCTGCCTAGTTATGACTTCCTCACCAACAATTATTTCAACTGCACATCAGGACAGCTGTGATGATACAGGGGCAAAAAGGTGCTGGGGTTACTGAAGGTCAAATGCACTGGAAAAAAAGGTCTTGATTTTTGGTAGTGCATCAGCACGGGAAGAAGGAAACTTCCTGGGAGAATGTTGAGATCTCAGTGAAGAACCTGGGTCTGAAATGTGACCAGGGAAATCTTGGGCTGAGGGGGAAACTGCAAAAAATCAGTGGAAAATGAGGAGGGAAAAAGTTCCTGCTGTTCACACACAGTTTTGCTGCACATGGAAACTGTTCATTTAATAACTCCTGCTCCCTCTAATTCATTGAAGAGGCTTCTTTTGTCTCCTGAAATACATTCTGGTTTTGTAGACAGATAATGTATTTTTTAAACAGATCTAATCCCACTTCAAATCTGTTTGTTACTGCATTTTGTCTTCTAACACACTGGAATATTATTCCTTTGACAGGTTTATTCTGTTTTGCACTATTTATTTCAGAGGAGTTTATCACACTTTTTAAGTTGAATGCATGGAAATGTTTGGTTGTTTTTTTTTCCCCTGAACAAATCTCTGCCTTCTAAAAGTTATTTTTCAGCACAGTTTTGTGTATCACAATCCCTTTAGGGGCTTCTTTATCCCAGGGAGCTAAAGGCTTTGAATTAGTGCAGAACCTGGTGCAGAATGGGATGAGGCCACGAGTGAACTGAGTTTGGGATCTCCAGCCCAGTGCCCAGAGGACATTATCTACTCCAGAGCTCTACTGCACTGCCAGACCCCAGTCTTGGGCTCCCCAATTCAAATAAGCAGCTGGAGGGAGGGGGAGGAGAGGCACAGTGCGTAAGATAAAATTTGGGATAGTTTGGCGACACGAGACTCTGACAACACCACCTTTATAATTCAAAGCATCCACTGCTGGGCCACACTGGGTAGCTTCAGGGGAGAAAGGTCTTTGGAGAAATGAAAATAAAATATATTATAGCCCTCCAGGAATCAAAGCAGGCAAAGATTTACCTGGAGCCAGGTGGAAGTTCTTTTCCCTTTTCAAGACCCACCTGGTGGGAAAGGATGCTCTACAACATGTGTTGTGGCTGGCCCTGATCCAGTGTGCATTCATCTCTGTTTGCAGATAAACTGGTAGCCAGATGAAGGAGTGGGAGTTAAAGAAAAGTCAGTAGCTGGACCTGAAAGCCACAAGTGAAGGTCAAATTAAGAAAAGATTTCCTTTGGTTTTGTTGTACTTAGTTTGAATGCAGGGAGCATTGGACAAGTCCTTGCTTATGAAATTTAGGGGCTTGTTTTTCATCTCTTCTGCTTCAAAGTTTGCAGGAAGAACTCTTTGAATGTCCCTTGAAGCCTCTTCTGCACAGGGGCTGAGAGATGGCGCAAGGAGGGGGCTCTCATGTTTTAGAGGACAGTGGTGTTTCATGTCCCTGACCTTCACACCCTCACACCAGCTCAGTTGGGTGTTTTTTTGTCTCCATTTCCTGATATCTGCAGATCCTTTCTAAGGTGGGTCAGCCCATGGGAAGGTATTGCAGATCAGGTAAAATGATTTTCATAAACAGATTGTCATTGGCAGTGTCCTTTAACAACACTTCCAAAGACATGAGAGACCCAGGACTGTTAGAGATGCATTATGCCTGTTTCATTAAATAGATTTTTGGATAAGCCAATATTCAGAAGCAGGGTTGATATTAATGAGCTTCTGAGCTTCTTCCAGGAGCTGGGCATTTAAAAACTCTATGGTTGCATTGGGATATATGATAAAATCACAAGGTAGGTGTGAGACTGTTTTGTACTATTACTGTAGAGGAAAAGAGAAATCTTCATTCCAGACATGCCTGGAAGTGCTGCTCCGGCTTGGCAGAGCACAGGAAGTGCTGTGGTGTTTCATGCAGCCCACGTAGTGTGTGTGTGTACACAGCCTCCCTAACCCTGCCCAGCTGACTCCCTTTTGCTGAAGAGAGAGTTCTCCTTTCCATGCTGCTCACTCGGCTCGGGGTGAAGCCTCACAGGGCAGCTTTCTGTAGGTCACCGTGGTACATGAAGCACCTTCGTCCAGTTGGGCTCAAAAGGTGATTTTATTTCAGTGTTCGCTTTCTGCCCATCCCTGGGCTTTGCTCACTGGTTTTGCAGCTTCTGCAGCTGCTGTGGGTGTGGATTTTTCATGATAATCATGGTGAGAGCAGGGTAACTGCTTAGAGGGGGCTGACTGGGGCAAAGGTTCATAATTGTGGTGAGTCTGTTATATATCCATAACATTTTCAGGCACTGAGAAGTTTTTGCCTGTATCAGTCAAAAGGTTGATCTTCCTGTGTCTAAGACTTTACAAAAATTAAGTCAAATCTGTAAATTTGTACTTGTCATGTTAGTAATTGTACTTGTTTTCCACTTTTATAATTTTTGAGCTAGTTTTTAAACACAGTTCTGCAAAAGTGAAGAGTTAAAACAGAAACATGCTGTCACCCCCAAACCATCGCATCACTTGTTGGCAGCTCTCTTTAGCTGAGTTTTTCTTTCAGGGAAATGTTATAACCTTTCTTATTCTTGGGGACCATATATCTGCCTTTAGCACAAACTAAGTGCTCCTGCTCTGAAGAGAGAGGAGGAAAAACAGGAGGAGAAAAGAAAAGCCTTTGTGGTGGATTTGCCTGGAATGTCCAGAATCAATTATTCACTTACAGCTATTTTTTTAATTCTCATTCAGCTTAGCAATGCTGATCTTGATGCCTCACTGTGTGTTTACCCTCATCCTCCTACAGATTCCACCTGTAAGCCTGAAAATCCCTCATACAAATTCTGGTCTGTCTTTCTCTCCAGGACTGCTTTGTTTTGCTGCTCTCTCCGCTCAGAATATGGTTGAAAGCTTTTGGCTCTCATCATTCTGTCTGTTCCTTTTGAGCTTTGTGAAAGGAATGAGTGTGTCTCATTATAGGCTTAAACCTGCGCTGCTTGCAGCCTTCAACAACTGGAGGTGGAAAATTGGTGTAGTGACGTTGTGTGTGGTGATCCTCTTTGTGAAATTCATTTTTTAATGAATTGCAGCAAAGAAACAGCCAGAGTGGAATCTGGCTTCAGATGTGATGAGCTGTTCCACTCTGTTGGCTCATGATACATGGAGGCACCAGCATCATGCAAGGTTTGGGTCTTTTTAGTCCTAATACACTGCTGGAGGGTGCGGTCAGCTGACACCCAGGGCTGGTGCTGGGTATTTCCACATCAGGATGTAAAAAGGTGCCTTTTCACCTTTATGTCAGCGTTATCACTCCTGGAGGTACCTGTCTGCCCTTGTGTTTGCACGTCAGACTGTCTTTTACAGATACAGATATTATCAGGAACTGAAAACTTGAGGGAAAAGATTTCTGCATGCAGAGCTGCTTTAATAATTTGTAGGCCACTCACATAAAAAGCACCATAAAAAAAATAAATAACGGAAATCATGTTTACAAGTGATTTGAGAATAGCTGTCTTTTGAATACAAGCCTCTAGGTGTATTAGGAGATTTTACATTCAGCCCACTGCCTGGCCATTATGTGCTGCAAAGAAATTACTCTGATTGTGCAGTTCATTTCTACGCGTAATGACTGGGAGCCCAATATTTTTCATTAATTTCTCTGGGTTAAATAATACTCTGAAGTAATTTTTCTGATTTTTTTTTTTTTTTTTTTTTTTTTTTTTTTTTTTTTTTTTTTCGAGTTGTTTTTTTCTC